>JASDQU010281774.1:0-14666 GCA_032191745.1 Picea mariana
TTAAACCATTCAATTATATCCAATGAGCAATGAAAAATAGTATAAGAGTTACACCAATACACCACAATACACCATGCACAATATATATGAGAAATAATCAATAGTTTTTGTTCAAGGGAAGTAATGACTTCCAAAGGTAGCTACAGCTTCCAAATGTAAAGGGAGGGATAAACCTATAAGAGGAAGATATAATCCTACAATATCAAGAAACATTTGAAATATCTATCCTTTCCCCTTCTTTCCACCCAAGAATATATGAGAGATAATAAAAATTTATTCAATTCTGGTCTGTTCAGAAGACCCAACTTGTAAAGCATGCCCTGTGCTCAATATTTAACATCTGATTCTGAAACTCACACACAAGAAACTAAAGTCCGTACTATTTCCAATGGAAGTGGTCCCACTATATTTGGATTCTATATGAAAAAGTTATGACTGTTTTACCCGGAACACCTGTTTTTTGACTAGTTTCGGGACTGGTCACAAACCCTATATTCCACAGATTGTATCTCCATAATTATAGCGAATCAAGAGCTGAATTTTTTACCAGAGGTAGCTTGATATGTATTCTCAATACCATAGAGATTTCACCATCTTAATCATTCTAGAAAAAAAGTTATAGCAAAAATGGTAAGATGACCTGAAAATAACATACCTTAGAACACATCACCAAAAGACTTCATCCTCCCTTGAAATCCGGCCTTCTTTTTCTTCTTCTTCCCTCTGAAATTCGACTTGTATCAAATGAATGTATAATGATGTTTATTTATACCATTTATGTCACTTCCTTTCAACATTAGGGCCGACCTGACACTTTCTTATTTTGTAATTCTTTTCTTTAATTATCTTCAGGGCCTACATGTACAATTCACTTTGTCATCTTCAAAAAATAATTTCTCCTCAACCATGAGGATCCACGTGACGTGCCACATACCACCGGAAGTAGCATGATGTATACTATCCATCCATGGATGTTGTATCTGCATGTGCATTTTCCTTCATGTCCAAATACCTTCATCAATCTTGCGGTCCAAAACCCATGACTAGGGTTGACATCAATGACAGCAACCAATCTTCCAATAGAAAGGGTCGGTGAAGGAGGGATATGAAGAAAGGAGTCTTATGGGAAGGGGGAATTATTTTGGGAGGAGAAAGAATTATTGTAAGAGGGAAAAGACTGTATGTCGGAGGTGATTATTTTTCTGGTGTGGGGAGTTTGTTTTATGGGTTTTTGGTGAACCAAAAGCAAGGGGGACCGGTTTGCTGGGGGTTTTGGGCACGGGGGCTAGGATATCCTTACAGTATCCTGGAGCTAGGAAGTCGGATAGGCTACTCCTAGTTGGCAGGGAGGAAACACGTTTTGGGAAGAGTTGGTCAGTGCACTAGGCAACAACAAAGCAGCGAGCTAGACAACCAGGTCAGCAAAGAAATCGGCATCAGGAAGAGGCAATTAAATTTTATTATGTTAAGTTATTTTTCATGCTATAAATAGATTTGAATTCCAGTAGAATTTTTATGCTTGTAGGATGTGAATGAATGATTTACATATAAGGAAGGGAAATATATATTAAATTGTATGAAATTTTGTATTTTATGGCCCCTACACACTCCCTTCACTCTGAAAATAGTTGATAAAATTTTTACTTATGTCGCATTGCACACAACTACCAAGCAACCAATGATTCCCAATGGGGTCATGTACCTCACCACTGGTGGAGCCACCTACTCCTTCTCATAACTATGATTCTATGAGAATATTTGAGTTTGGTTTTCTCTCCTTGAAAGTATCAAGGGGAGTTGAATGTCTTACTACATCTTGAAAAGTATCATGAAACCATGTTGGCCCCTAGTTGGTTACTACAACGTCTCTAGGTAAATCCACTGACCCTTCTATCTCTACCGACTCTCCCTGATGATCTAAAGAGTGAACAACTGAACTAGAAGGATATGAAAGATCATTCTTTGGAGCCTTCTACTCCTCACAATCAATATCCATGTGGAACATTTTGTACCCCCCAAAAGTATCCTTTCCAGAAGGTTCTAACTTCATCCTCTTCGCCTTCGGTATGTGGATTTATACTATCATGTACACAACGTGATGTCTAGATAGTTTGCTACATGTATTCAAACTAGAAACCATCTAATATGTTTCCTTCTGCAATCTTCACTATAAATCCCTGTCATTTCTATCATTTGTGACGTTCCTGGAACAAAAACAAGGATACAAAAAAAGAACAACACTTTTATAGTGTTGTGACCAATTATTCCTCCATGGTAACCTACCCAAAACAAGAACAAGAACAATACTTTTCCATTGTTGTTAACAATCATTCCTGTATGGTGACATGCCCAGAACAAAACAAGAACATCTCCTACAAGAGATCAATTTCATCTTTGTAAAATAAGTGCATCATTAGTACTTGAACATTGAGCATTTACATAATGACCATTGTACAGACAATATTCAAGTGTTACTAAGCATTTGATAGAAAAATTACTCAACATTAATAGAACTCTAAAGATTTTTTTCACAGTTACAACATTTACTTAAGATGCAAAAATATGAAATAGCAAACCTGAAATGGAAACCTGGATTCTGAATTCTTAAGGAGGGTTTGTTGTTCCTCTGAATGCACTATATTCAAGATCCCTTTGGATCTACTGCGACATCTTGGAGAAAGGTCATTTTTCCAAGTGTGCATCTCCTGCAAACACCCTCATGATATAACTTATGTACAAGTACATACCTTTAAAGTTTGTAGCACCATCCAACTTGTCTTCTAATTTGACAGAAGACAATCAACACATGAATATATCACAAAATTTGAAATAGAATGGTTCAATGTCCAGGAAGATGTCAACAAGACTGAAACCCTAAAATTTCAACTTTGATAAATTGTCAATATGAGAGCACTATTGAGAGCACTAGGGTAAGTTTTGTTTCTCTATACAAAAATATTTCCTCAACTTGACCCAATAAATCCTCAGTGAGCTTCAAAAAATGTTACTACAAATGCTCTAGTGAGTTTTAGGTGAAATTTCAACTTTCACCAAGTTGCAATCTGGGACCACTAGGAAGTGTGCTATTCTAGGGAAAGTTGATCTATGAAAAAATTAATCTCAGAGTCCTCCAATAAGTTTCTCAACGACCTTGAGAAGTTCAGGTCTGTGCAACGAAATATTTAATGTACAACGGAAAATAGAAATTGTGAAGTGGCAATATTTCAACTAGCTTTGATTCCATGCTAATTTTTATGATTCCCGGCTCTTGAAATTTATTTCCTTATTATTTCATAACAATATTAACTTTAATACAACATTTATGATAGAAGAGTTATACAGTGAAAATACCAACTATAATATTGTAGTGGAAATAAAAAGATCTAAAAATATTAATCGAGGACAGTAGACACAAGAACACAACACTAGAGCACAAGACTTTATTCTAGGAAACCCAATCTTGGGAGAAAACCCAACAACCTTTCTTATAGAATAATTTGGTCCAAGATGTTACATTTGAATCACCATCAATAGCCAAAATACCATACATAGAAGATCCTCCCCAAAGCTATCATATCCAAGACCTATCACCTCAATAATATGACCAAGAGCAACCAACAATATCCTTCCCAAGTGTGGCACACTCACCAAGATACCAGAAACCTAGAAACAACAAAAATCCCACAACTGCAGTTGCTAGTTGTCTAGTGCACACTGTAGAAGGAGTTGTGTGACTGTCGAGATGAAATGACCCAATCATGTATTTATACTAATCTGGGTGCCTGTCTAGGACCAAATTCTTATTTAGTGTCTTCAAATTTACTTTACTATTTTTATCTATTACTCGTAGGGACAACTTCTCTTCCTGTGTCTTCAACTTCTTCCATGGGATCCTATAATGGTGTAGATGGGTCTTCTTGTACTTTCTTGTGTAGAATGACTGCCCAAAGTTGCAAATATTCAACAACTATCAACAACAATATTGTACTATGCACCATCGAAGAACCTATATTGCATGATCTACTTCTTGGCCTAACAAAAATGTTATATTAATTTTATCTACAAAAAATCCAGGAACTATCTATATGCTTCATGAGCTTCAAGTGTATAACACATTTACACTAATTGAAGATAACATAGTTCTACTTGCTGTTGAAAAAAATAAGGTATAACAAAAAAATTCACTTATGCTCATGAAAAATGGTGTAACTTATCTTTCACTTTCCATGTTCTCTTATTTTGCACTGAACAAAAATGGAAAAGCCTTGATTTGGCTGCAAATTTTCTATAAAGGGTTTAGACTCTGATATATATTTCTACCAAAAGCATCTAATCTATCTTGTTTATCTTGGGAGGGGTAACTAGTTTTGTATGTATATGTAAACTAGAAAGTGTGCATTGTATACTAATGCCATCAAATAATTTAATCATGTAGAAAACAATTTTCTTTGCAAAGTAATTTGTTCAGATTTGATGATTAAAATAATATTTTGATACAACAAATTTACACGTTGAATTTTTTTTATATACAAATAAGATTTTAGATGTCTATTTTTCATGACCTTTGTAACAATTCCAACTTAATGTTTTAGTTATCAATATAGATCTTACAAATTATTTTAAAAGATACACCAAAAACCAAATTTTGTATTCATAAAACAAAGGTGTTTAGTCATGTACATAGAGGGCTTGTGTGTTGTAAAAAAATAAACAAAATTTCATGTTACAATCAGTACTTTAAAAGAACCAAAGGGACATCCAAATTTATGCTTCACATTTAATATCTTTGAAACTTAAAATATTGATCTATATTATGGACAAATTTTGAAGTAGCAACGATAAGCAATCTAATGAAAATATGTGCACCAAGTTCAATTAACCTATAACCCCAACTTCAATTTTGATTCTACATGACAATTTAGATTTGAATATCATTTGTAAGAGGTTGACTTAAATACAATTCGTAAATTGAGTTTTTTACTTTTGAATTTTTTTTGGCTTGGCCTAACTTAAATTTTGATTACATTGCAATATATATTTTACTTTTGAGGTTTTGAGGTTTTTTTCGCTTGGCCTAACTTTTAAGAGTCCAACATATTCTAAGGAAATTTCTTTTGATATAACACAATTGATATTCATTGTAAACACTTCTTCTCATTTTGATTTACTTTGCACACACACATAACACTTTTGATATAACACCTTTGATATTCATTGTAATCACTTCTTCTCACTTTGATTGATTTTGGGCCCACACATTACAATCTTTGTGATGAAGTCCATAAAGGAGAAGTGGCTCTTGAATATATATCTTCATAGATGAGAAAATAAGCAGACATTTTGGTAAAAATTTTGTTCAAGACGAAAGAGTTTTTGTACTCAAGATGGAGCTCGTGGAGACGACTTCCTTATTGAAAAAGGAAGAGATGAATACCAGGTTGGGAGGGACAACTGCTATGTTATTGATTTATTTACAGTCATTTTTCAATTCAGAAAATGGTCCAGGATGAGTAGTTCCTTTCCAGCTTAGATAGTGGTTTGAGATTTCTGATGGACATGCATTTTCTAGTTTGGAAAATGGTCCAGATCGAGCAGTCATTTTCGTAATGAAAATGGGTCGATGGATTGTTGATGTACCATAGACAATGATTCCCCTTGTGGTTAACATAGGGAATGGTCTAGGAAAATATCTCTTCTTGATGGTCACTCTCAGTAGTGGTCAAGAAGACTGGTCTACCTCGTCGGACAGTCATTCTTTTGAAGCTCATAGTTATGAGTAGTTTCGAAGTATGGTTTGTTTTGGAGGTTGGTGCAGGATAATCATTTCCTTAGGAAATGGTCCAGACAGTCATTCCCTAGGGTAGATTCATTCTCTTCAATATGCACATTGTTTAGTGCCAGAGGAATGGCCCAGACAGGCGAATGGTCCAGGTTCAACAATCAGGGACAAGCATTCCCTAGGGAAGACTCATTCTCTCCAGGTTGCACTTTGTTTAGTGCCACGGGAATGCCCTAGATAGGTGAATGGTCTAGGCTAATAAATCAGGACAGTTATTCTTCCTTGATTGAGAAGAATATTCTAGATATCTTATCATTGATGTTTTACCTTCTCAGGGAAGATGCTCTTCTAGATATCACAGATGTGAGTGGAAGAATGGCCCAGATGATTCAGTTTATATCATAACAATATTTTTTTCTATGTGGGTTGATGATATGATTGTTATGAAGACTTTATGTCTTTGGACATTAGATCATTACTACTGTGGTGGATTTGTTCCATTGATTGTGACTATATGTCACTGATCAAGTATCTATGTGCTACTTGGTGTGGCAGTATACCACTGGATTTTAGTTGTGTACTACTATGGATAGAGATAGTTGTGTTCTATTGAGTGAATTTGTTATGATTGCCTTGAATACTATTAGCAGTGTTGGAAATGATTATCATCTATATGGATGATCAATGGACAGAGATTTCACAGACGAAAAAATAATCCAGTACATTTATTATTCTAGGACATATGTCTGGATTAGAAGAATGGCTCTTGTGTTACTCTGTGGACTGAGTGACTCATCCAACATCATGTATGATTACTTATATAGAGTATGGTTTTGAGAGATGATGAAGTTGATGACAGTTATAGTGATGATGGTGCTCATGATCTAATCATGAGATAGTCTATACGACTATGTTGATGCTACTGGGTGAATAGTATGTATGTTGTGTGCAAGTTTGGAGGAGAGTTGTCATTGCAACTGTTGCAGCTAACAGATTTCGATTTTGGCTTGGACTATCTCTTGTTTATGATTTGGAATATTTGATCAACTATTGTTACTCCTATTTGGTGTGCATTCCTTGTAGAGAGGTGTGCTATCTTGTTTGGCTATCTAGCCTAGGGTTTGTTTCCGGAATGATTCTTTGTCAAGGTTAAGGTGCTCGGGGGTGGCTTCGGCTTATGGTTGGGTGACAATAGTGATATTTTCTATGGTTAAATGATCACATCCATCATATTCTAACACATTAAGAATTTACATAATGACCATTGTACTGACAATATTCAAGTGTTACTAAGCATTTGATAAAAAAATTACTCAGTAGTAATAGAACACTAAAGATTGTTTTCACAGTTACAACATTTACTTAAGATGCAACAATATGAAATATCAAAACTGATATGCAGACTTGGATTCTGAATTATTAAGGAGGGTGTGTTATTCCTCTGAATGCACTAGATTCAAGATCCCTTTGGATCTATTGCGACTTCTTGGACAAAGGTCCTTTTTCTAAGTGTACATCTCCTGCAAACACCCTCATGATATAACTTATGTACAAGTACATACCTCTAAAGTTTCTAGAACTATCCAGCTTGTATTATAATCTAAGACAGAACACAATCAACACATGAAGATATCACAAAATTTGAAATAGAATGGTTCAATGTCTAAGAAAATGTCAACAAGCCTGAAAACCCTAAAATCTCAAATTTGATAGATTGTCAATATGAGAGAACTAGTGAGAGCACTAGGGTCGGGTGATTTTCTCTATACAAAAATATTTCTTCAAATCGACCCAATAAATTATCAGTGAGCTCCAAAAAATGTTACTACAAATGCTCTAGTGAGTTTTAGGTGAAATTTCAACTTTCACCAAATTGCAATCTGGGACCACTAGGAAGTGTGCTAGTATAGGGAAAGTTGATCTATGAAAAAATTAATCTCAAATTCCTGCAATAAGTTTCTCAACCATCTTGACAAGTTCAGGTCTGTGTAATGACAAATTTGATGTACAACGGAAAATAGAAATTGTGTTGTGGCAACATTTCAACTACCTTTGATTCCATGCTAATTTTTATGATTCTCAGCTCTTCATATTTATTTTCTTATTATTTCATAACAAGATTAACTTTCATTCAACATTTATCATAGAAGAATTATACAGTGAAAATATCAATTGTAATACTGCAGTGGAAATAAAAATATCTAGAAATATTAACCGGGAATAGTAGACACACGAACATAACACTAGAATGCAAGAGTTTATTCTAGGAAACCCAAGCTTGGGAGAAAACCCAACAACCTTTCTTATAGAAGAATTCAGTCCAAGATATTACATGTAAATCACCATCAATGGCCAAAATACCATACATAGAAGATCCTCCCAAAGGCTAGCATCTTCAAGACCTAGCACCTCAATAAGATGACCAAGAGAAACCAAGAATATCCTTCCCAAGTGTGGTGCACTCACCAATATAACAGAAACCTAGAAACAATGAAAATACCACAACTGCAGTTTCCAGTTGTCTAGTGCACACTCTAGAATTCTTATTATGTGTCTTCACATTTACTTTATTATTTCTATCTATTACTCGTGGGGTCGAATTCTCTTTTTGGGCCTTCAACTTCTTCCATGGGATTCTATAATGGTGTAGATGGGTCTTCTTGTACTTTATTGTGGATAATGACTGCCCAAAGTTTCAAATATTCAACAACCATCAACAACAATATTGTACTATGCACCATCGAAGAACCTATATTGCATGATCTACTTCTTGTCCTAACAAAAACGTTATATTAATTATATCTACAAAAAATCCAAGAACTATGTACATGCTACGTGAGCTTCAAGTGTGTAGCACATTTACACTAATTGAAGATATGATAGTTCTATTTGTTGTTGAAAAAAATAAAGTATAACAAACAAATTCACTTATGATCATGAAAAATGGTGTAACTTATCTTTAACTTTTAATGTTCTTTTGTTGTGCAGTGAACAAAAGCGGAGAATCTTTGATTTCGCTGGGACTTTTCTGTAAAGGGTTTAAACCTTGATATTGATTTCTATTGAAATCATATAATCTATCTTATTTATCTTGGGAGGGGTAACTAGTTTTGTATGTATATGTAAACTAGAAAGTGTGCATTGGATACTAATGCCATCGATTAATTTAATCATCTAGCAAACAATTTTCTTTGTAAAGTAATTTGTTCAAATTTGATGATGAAAAGAATATTTTGTTGAAACAAATTTACAAGTTGAAATTTGTTTTTATACAGATAATATTTTAGATGCCTATTTTTCATTACCTTTATAACAATTCTAGCTTAATATTTTAGTTATCAATACGAATCTTACAAAAATTTAAAAGAAATACACCAAAAACCAAAATTTTTATTCAAAAACAAAGGTGTTTAGTCATGTACATAGAAGGCTTCTGTGTTGTAAAAAAAAACGAAATTTCATGTTACAATAAGTACATTAAAAGAACCAAAGAGACATCTAAATTTATGATTCACATTTAATCTCTTTGAAGCTTAAAATATGGATCTATATTATGGTCAAAATTTGAAGTACCAACAATGAGCAATATAATGAAAATATGTGCACCAAGTTCAATTAACCTCTAACCCCAACTTTAATTTTGGAAATTTAGATTTGAATATCATTTTTAAGAGGTTGACTTCAATACAATTCATAAATTGAGTTTTTTACTTTTGAAATTATCTTCGGATCGACCTAACTTAAATTTTGATTACATTCCAATATTTATTTTACTTTTGAGGTTTTGAGGTTTTTTTTCGATTAGACTAACTTTTAAGAGTCCAACATATTCTAATGAAAATGATTTTAATATAACACCTTTGATATTCACTGTAATCACTTCTTCTCAATTTGATTTACTTTCGGCACACACATAACACCCAACGCACACATAAGACTTTTGATATAACACCTTTGATATTCACTGTAATCACCTCTTCTCACTTTTATTTACTTTGCGCACACACACACCACCCCACACAAAACACCCCATGCACAACGTTCAAATCCGCTCAACTCTCCCGGTTTGTATCGTTTACTTTGACTACATCAACTTCAACAATATTTGTGTCACCGACCTGTCCTCCTGTAGCTTCTACTTCTTCTAGTAATCCTTGATTCCCTCCTCCATTTTTGTGACCTTCCACTTCACTTATAACATCTTGCTGCTTCTTTGTTTTAGGTTCAATTTCAATATTCACAAACTCATTAACCTCCTGATTCTTCTTCGTTTGAGTTCCAATTTCAGTATCCACAAACTCGTCCATGGGTTTCTCTCTCAACTCTCTTGGCTCTATATCTTTTATCTTGATTGCATCATGCCCCTCCATTGTTATTTCCGTCAGACAGTGATCAGTCAGAGCTTGTACTTGCTTAATTATATCTTGAGCAGGATTAGGATTATGAATCCAGGAGCTCATCTAATTTGCATCATTTTAAGCTCAACCCACATTCTGGACAGGCATTTTCATGGCCCAAGAGTGGTTTTGTGCCTTGTTTCTTCCTCCGAGTTCATGAAGACAATTGGAACCCTACGAAAGTAAATGATTTACTTCTGAAGGTGTCTGCAACTGATCCATTATAATTCCCCTATCACCATAATGAACACCAACAACATTGAGATTAGGATGGTTGTTTTTTGAATGCTGCATAGGTGTAGATACTCCAGGCCTAATAATATCACAAATGTAGGCAGTGCGATTATTTTCTGCTTGACTAAGTAAGCTCTAGTAAGCTCGTCTAACATTTCTTTATAGGCGTGTGGTAATTGAACTCTCGGGGCCCTTGCGATAATTTCTTCTTCTGTGTCGGGTTTTGTGGTTGTCATCTTCGGTTTTTTGGAGGAGAGGCAGGCATAAATTCTTGCTAGAGCGAGAGTACTAGTAGCTTTCCTTTTAGTGGGGGCCATCTGATTTTGGGTGGAAGTGTGAGATGGAGAGCCCTTCAACGGATGGAGATGTCGACGATCCCTGAAACGAAAACATGCATAGGAGGAAAATAATCAGAAGTCGACGATCTCTGAAATGAAAAAATGTAGAGGAGAATAATAATGAGAATTCAATGATCCCTGAAATGAAAATATTCTTGATGAAACAATGGGTGGTAATTGAGTGGGTATTTATTACGCTGATAGGTGTCTCCATTATTGGAATCGGTGGCTTAATCAACCTTTTAATCATAAATTTCAATCTTAGGGTTGTCAATTGAAGATGCTAACATATTCTTCGTCATCCTCTCTAATCAATGGAGGAGCTTTTGATAAACTAACTTCCGCTCATTTATAAAGACGTAAGTTTATGTGATTACATTTTCACATTTACTAAATAAGACTAAAAAATTACTTGCTCACCACCATATTTCCACATTCACTAATTAAGAATTGATTATACCTAAAGCAATTCTAGATTCATAGGTGTGAGGATGTGAAAAATTTGCATAGGTTGTGGTATGTTGCTTCCTCTACCCACAATTCTACACATGTTAGGTTTGTTTTTTTTTAATACACAAAACCTAGGTCGGAATAGGTAAATGGAATGACAACAAGCATGAGGAAGGATATGAAATGTGTAACAATACACATAGCCATGAAAACTGGTTACTGTAAGGATTTTCACTATTATTTTCTATACTGTATTGATCTGTTTCATAATACCTTGCATTCGTAGCGATTATGGGGGAGGAAAGCGTTCCAAATATTCATTTAGAACTAGAATTGTTGCTTAGATCTATGTTTCTTTCCCGTACTTAGGTAAGGGTTTATTTCACACGGGGATCACAAAATATTGGAGGTTTGCGTATGGTTCACTAGATTACCCATTTTTTGTGTTTTTTTTCCATTTCGTTTGATTGAATGGAATTGATAAACAAGTTAACTATTTTCCCTACTATGCAATGAATATGTAAAGAGAATGTGAAATCTGGGACTTGTTTTCAGTATTTCTTGGATCAATCTCTGATCATTGCGCACAAAATGAATGTTCCATAGTCCTAGTATATAAAAGAACCTGGATCTTGAACTTCCAAGAATTCAAAAGGGTGGGCCATCAATATCCATTTAACCTTAGTGTTGTAAAGAAGTTGTTTCTTTTCCATTTTGTAGGTGGATGAATAGTTTTTTCAAAGATATCTAGACTAATTTTTTCAGATATGCATGACATTTCATAATTTCAATGGAGGAATTGAGATGTAGTGAATTTTACTATGATGACATTGAAGGATGCTTCAACCGTAATTGCAACTAAATGAATGAAAGGTCATGTATCCTACCTGGAAAGTTAATTATGCGGTGTCTTTGATAGAAAATATGAATTATATGAAATGAATGGAGTGTTTCTTGTGAGGACCATGATAGAGCCACTAGGTCATCTCCATGCTCATTCAAAGAAAAGGGATAACATCATTATATATTCTTAATATTTTACTCCTCTATACCACAAGAACAAATGATAAGTTTTTAAGACAATTTTTTCCACTCGAGAGTGCATTGCAAATAGTTTGGCAGAGCCGACAATTTTTTAAAATTTTAACTCGCTACTAGCGTGTGATTAAAATGTGAATCAAACTTGTACTCGTGAAACAATGGCTGCAAGTTGTTGATAAATTATTGCAAAATAGATTATATTGCATGTCCATTATTATTTTGTGATCTAGTGTCATAAAGCTAACAACAACAGGTGAACATAGACAAACTTTTTCATCTCACGAACATAACTTGATGTTTCAATATGATGAACAAAATAAGATGTTGCAACATGGTGAACATAGTAATGTTGCAATGTTATGAACATAGTAGCGTCACAATCTTCCAAGCATAGTAACGTCCTAATGTGTCAAACATTACTCTAATCTCGCAATGTGGTGATCTTAGCCTCACTATTGTAACTTGATGAACACACACATGCTGTCGCAATGTGATAAACATAACCTTGGCGTCGCAATGTGATGAACATAGCCTCATCATTGTAATGTGTTGGAGACATGCTTTGTTAATTATCCCACCCATGATAAATGAAATCAATGAAACTATATATAAAAATGATATATATGGATGTATAATGGTCATAAATCGTATCATCGTACAATGTATACACTCTTATCTTGTATAAAACAAGTTGATTTCCCTTAAATTTTCTTAGAACAAATATAAATCATCATTTGTAACATATAAATCAAGTATATTTGTTATGAACGTCCTTAGAATAATATAACTCATCACATGCAAAGTTCTAAATGTTTTTCTATCAATGTTCTCATGAAAAGTATAAATTATTAAATGATTTGCTATCATTGTCCTTAGAACCAATATAAATCAAGTGGATTTATTGTCAATGTCCTTATAACAAGTATAATTCACCATCTACAAGGTTAAAGATGATTTGTTTTCAATGTCATTAGAACAAGTATGATTCTATGTTTCCTTCTATATACTACAAACAAAAACAGATGTTGCAACATGACGAACATAGTGATGTTGCAATGTGATGTAATATGATGATTATATATTGCTGCAATGTGCCGCAATATGATGGACATATAATGTTGCACAAACATTTAATGTGTTTCAATGTGACGAACATGTTGCAATGTGACGCAAATGTTGCAATGCATAATGTGTTGTAATGTGATAGACATATAATGTTGCAATGTGATGAAAATATCATGTTGTCGTAATGTGATGCAAATATCCTTTAATCACAATCTCACAGACATATCATGTCATCGTAATGCGATGACCATAGCATTTTCATCGCATTGTGACAAACATAACATTGTTGTCACATTCTAATGAACATGGCCTCCTCACCATAATGTGATGAAAATATCATGTCATCGCAATCTGACACAAATATCATGTCATCGCAATGTGATAAAAATATCATGTCATTTCAATGCGATGGCCATAGTCTTGTCGTCAAAATGTGACAAACATAGCCTTTTCGTCGCATTGTGACAAACATGGCCTCTTCGTCACAATGTGACACAAATATCATGTCGTCGAAATGTGATGGAAATATCATGTCATCGCAATATGATGAAAATATCTTGTCATCCCAATGTGGAACAAATTTCATGTCGTCGCAATGTGACGACCATGTCATTCTCGTCACAATGTGACGAACATAACATTGACCCAATTAATGCATTAAAGTTATGTTCAACCTAGGCTATATATTAAGGCTATGTTTGACCTAGTCTATTTAACAAGGCCGTGTATTCATACTTTATTAATGTATTTGTATGGTCATTAAGGTCCTAATAATGTATTACTAAGGTCATTAAAGTCAATGTATTACTACTTTATTAATGTATTATTAAAATGTATTAGTCTATTAGTGTATTAATACTTTAGCAATGTATTAATTAATAAGGTATTAATAAATTAATACAATAAATTATGAAATTATCAATTAATTAATAAGTTACAATATACATTAATGAAAATTAATACTTCAATTTGGACATTACATTAATGTAATGATGCATTATTTATGTATTGATACTTTAATAATGTATTACTACTTTATTAATGTTTTAATGTATCAATACTTTAGTAATTTATTAATTAATAATGTATTAATGTATTAATTAATTAATACTTTACATTATACATTAATGTATTAATGTCATGTGTAGTGATGGTCATGGCTAGCCATGATCTTCTACAAACAACAATTGTCAAACATGGTTAACCTTTGTGAACCATGCTCAACCAAGGTCAAGCATAGTGAAGTGTAACAACCCTAGTAGAATATATGTTTAGGGAATTATTAAGTAAAATTTATTAGGTAATTAATTTTTCTAACATATTATTAATTAAACAAAGATTGTTATAATGATACTAATTAAA
>JASDQU010281776.1:0-14666 GCA_032191745.1 Picea mariana
TAGAAATTTATTGGGTTCTAAATATAAAGAAGCAATTCGTACCTTTTGTGTATGTGGCAAATTATGTAGATCAAAGAATTGCTCCATCTGAAGTATCCATGTGATTGGGTCCTTGCCATCAAACTTCTTCATATCGATCTTAGGAACGTGGTTGGTCTTCAACCCAAAGTTGGCGTTTCTCCATTCTTGATTCACCTTCCTTGTGTCCTCATCATGAATTTCATGGGATGCATTTTCACTTTCAGGTGTCTTCTCTGTTACAGAATTTTTCAATACTTCCATGATCTCCTCTTTTAAACCATCCATCTTAGTATTTATTGCCTCCAACTTAGCTTCCATCTCTTGTAGTTCATCTTTTGTTACTATCTTCTTTTGTAAATCATTTATGTCCCTATGCATTTCTTCACCTTCATCAAGAGTCCAAGTAGGATTGTCTGAAGGCTTATTTGGTGTAGAAGTTCCCTTTTTGGGTGGCATGTTGGCCAAATATCACTTTTGAACCTTGATTTTGAGGTGGTTCTGCTAGACAATCTTTATTTTGTTGTATCTCCCAAGTTTCGGCCCTTCTGGGTATGAAAATTTATTTTATGTAGTTCTCTGATATTTCTTCTCTACAATGCCATAGGTCTAATAAAAATTGGATGTGCCAAGTGGAATTTACGGTAACTTCCCCACAACTGATTTTTGGCCTTTCCAGGAGATCTCACTTGTATAGCATGCCCTGCACAAAATAATTGATCTAAAATTCCGAAACTCATACCAAAAATACTACAGACTATCCACTATCCAATGAAACCATTCTCACTCAATTTGGATACACTAGGAAGAAGTTATGATTGTTTTACCTGGAACACCTTCTTGATACTAGTCAATAGGACTAGTCAGATACCTTATCTTCCACGGGGTGTATCTACAAATGTAAGATGACCCAGAAGTTGAACGTTTTACCAAAGATACCTTACTAATTTCTGTGAATATCCTCTAGATTTCAGGGTATGAAACGTTACACAAAAAAATTTATAGTGAAAATTTCGTAATGACTCAGTTCATGACGATTCCAGAACCCTATCTTGCACAGGTTGTATCTCTGAAAGTAGAAGGCCTCGGAAGCTGAAATTTTAACCCAATGTACCTTTATTTGTCTACTGAATATCCTCCAAATTGTTTCTTCTGAAACATCGTAGAAAAAAAAATTATAGCGAAAATTCCAAGGTGTCTCAGATGTAGCAGCGAAACCCCAAGACCTTGAGCTCTGATACCATATGTTAAGAACCAAATATCAATATAGCATAGAAAAACCTCAGAATAAGTACTCAACGCCTTGAAAAAGAGATAATTTAAGATAATAAGCCTCTTCAATGGGGCAACCTCCTTTTACCCCACATAAATGTTCAAGTACAAGATGACTCCAAATGAAAATGTCTCCTTGGTATATATAGGAGACTATGAGGTATAATTACAACTAATGGAATAAAGCCGACATAAATAAAATAAAATTACTAATGTAATATGCCCCAATTAAGGTGTAATGAGCCAATATTAGAGCTTAACAAAATGTGAGTTGGTCGAGCGGTTCCCCTCTGCTTGAAAGTCGGAGCCTAACCACAACAAAACCCAGTTAAACAATAGCCCGACTATGGTGACAGACGATGGAAGGAGTAGGGGTGATGTGAAGTAAATGCACGTCACCTCCACACTCAAGCTTAATTAATTTATTAGTACATGCCATCCATTAACCCAACAAATCATCCAATTTGAACCATGCATCAAAACAAACAAACCTTAATTGCCAAGAGCGCCACCCACATCACATATTACCATTTCCAACTACACGGTAATGCATGCCAACTATGTTTCTATATAACTTCAATAAATCGCATGGCTATCATATGTTAGCTAGGATTTACCACGATCCTTTTAATGCATATAGTGTAGCATGTTAGTATAGAATAGTCTCTTCCCTTTGCATTTTTGTTCCCATTTCTTAATCTCCTTTTAATTTTTCCTTCATCTGTTGTTATTAACATATATATGTTGCAGGTGTCACAAGTAATAGATCCAAGAACCAACATTAACAGTAACCATGAATAACATAGGTCGTTGTAACATAAAAATTGAGCATGAAGTAGCAAAGAACACATATAATACGCCTACTAGTATTATTTAGCTTCATAATAATAGGCTTTAGCAACACTTTGTAGGCAAAAACTTCGTTACGATTTTTTAATCGTCAACAAACTGGCGACTCCACAGGGAAATTTGTTTTCAACAAATTTAGAACTCAGAACTCATGGTTTTGCATACCAAGAACAATAATTTTAGAAGATGAAACCAGAATAATTATGCAACAGGGGGAAGCGAGTGGATTTAATGGAAAAATGACTGGGAATTTAGGAATAACTTATGAAAAATGTTAAGTATGAGGGGGTTTATCCCTATATGCATAATCATTCAACCAGAATCGGCTTTTATTTCAAGGAGAAAAAATAATGGATTTACTCTTTTATTTCTCAAATGGACGAAGAAATGGAAAGAAGAAGCAAGAGATAACCAATTTCTTTGTAAGACAGCAGTGAAGGTAGATAACAAATTCAGGTGTGTCCTCAGGGGAACATTGTAACAGTCATGTAAGCCTGATTGTTATTGACTAACAATATCTTGCAGGAGTGTCATTGTGGTATAACTGATCCAACATCTTATTTCTGACTAAAAAGATGACAAAATGCAAAATCTAACAGAATGAAATTGCAGAAAATTAAAATAGCAAAAATAATGACAGAAAAGTAAAAGCGGTAGGAAATGCTTAAAACAAAAAACATAAAGCAACTACCGTAAGCAGAAAAGAAGAATATCGAAATTGAAAACAGAGCTAGACTACTAAAATATAGAATATCCAGACAGCGTTAGATATTTTCAAGTTGGTTCCACGTAATGCTTTAAGTCAGAATCGTTAGTGCTATAGGAAAACAATCGCTCCTGTAAATATTTCAGAATGTAAGAATTTGTACCTAAGACAAAAGTGATTTTGAAAGGACCCAACCATAATTTCTGAAATTTTGAACGTCTTCCCCTATCAGCGTGAGTTGAATCCCATAGCAAAACTTTTTCATTGACCTTGAAATTGACAGTATTGACACTCTTGTTTGAAATACTTCTTAACAGTTTGTTGTCTCCTTTTAATATTATCCAAAGAAAACATCCTTTGTTTTTCCAAATCTAGTAGTGCATTTATCCTTTGTGAAACATCTGAAGAATTTAATTCTTCGATCTGTAGCATCAACGTTAAGGAATAAAGTTCCAGCTCAGTTAGCAAGAGGTCTTCTTGACCATAAACAAGTTGAAAAGGAGTACAACCAATGCTTACCTTGGCAGTAGTTCAATCTGCCCAGAGGGCGTAAGTGAGGAGAGTGTGCCACTGACAAGGCTTATCTTCGATGAGCCTTTTGAAAATTCTCACCAGATTTTTGTTGGTAGATTCAGCCTGCCCATTTCCTTGGGGGTAATAAGCTGATGAGGTGAAAATTTTAACCCCCAACTTGGCTAGAAATTGAGTCATTTTAGTAGAAATGAAAGCAGGGCCATTGTCTGTAATAATTTCTAATGGAAGACCAAATCTGGAAAAAATATTATTTTCAAGGAAATAAATTACCTGATCGTCTGTGGAATTCTTAAGTGGGACAGCTTCAACCCATTTTGTTAAATAGTTTGTGGTTGTCAAAATAAAAACTTGTCCTGCTGAAGAAGGGGGATTAATTGGACCAATAAAATCCAATCCCCACTTTGAAAAAGGAAAGTTTGGTAAGACAGGTTGTAATGGCACGGCTGAAAGGCATTCTTTCCCAGCCAATTTTTGGCACTTGTCACAAGATATCAAAAAAACATAAGAGTCACGAAAGATAGAAGGCCAATAGTACCATTTTCTAATAATCTCGAAAGCAGTGGTTTTTGCAGATAAATGACCTCCTACATGAATGACGGAACTTGAAGACCCATGAGATTCTTGTAATAGTTTTTGTGTGTCTTAATTGTTTACACAATGAAGCAACACACCATCAGTTGATCTTCGAAATAAGAAGTCTCCTATGATGACATATCTCGCAGATTCGAGACGAAGTCTTCTCCTTTGATGAGTGTCTAAGTTGTCTGGACATCTTTGGTTCAGTAAATAATAAACCAAATTCTTGTACCAAGGATGTTCAGACACAGGGAGGATATGAGCATCAATGTAAAAGAGGGTTGAAAGGGAGCTATCCTCTACCTCAATTTCTTCACAATTCTCAGCATGTTGAGCCAAGTGAAGGGTTAGGTCACGTCCCTTGATAGTGGTAGAAGTCACGATATTTAAATCATGCTCTTGGATCTTGGCAAGCCAGTGTGCAAGATTTTTTGAAAGATAAGTTTGTGAGAGCAAAAAATTGACAGCAGGTAAAGGGAACTTTACCAACGTATGCTTGCCTAATATGTAATGGTGAAACTTTTCAATAGCCTTAACAAGAGTGAAAGCATGTTTTTCAATAAAAGAATATTTAAATTCATCATCAGACAAATGTTGAATCATGTAAACCACTGGTTTTTCATTGCCTTGGTCATCATTTTGCATAAGAATAGAAGAAACTGCCTCCTCGGTGGCATTAGTATATATCATGAATTCTTTCTCAAAATCCGGCTTTGCCAAAACCGGTGCGGAACTAATTGCTTTCTTAATCCCTTCAAAAGCATTTTCGACATCATATGTCCAAGAAAAAGAATGATCTTGCTTAAGAAGATTATGAATTGGCCTGACCATCACCGCAAAATCTGGGACAAACCTACGGATGAAGTTAATAACCCCCATAAAAGCTTGAACTTCTTTCTTGGAAGTGGGAGAAAGAAGATTAAGGATAGCGGCAATCTTTTCAAGATTAATGCTTATTCCTGAATCGAAGACGATGTGTCCAAGGAGCTTGCCTTTGGTAACACCAAAAATGGACTTGGAAGGGTTTAGAGAAATGCCAAATTTCCTACATCGCATGAGAACTTTTCTCAGATGACCAAAATTATCTAATAAAATTTTAGAGTATATTGTTAAGTCATCAAGGTAGATCTGAATGATCTTACCGATCAAATCGTCAAAAGCTAATTGCATAGATCTTTGAAAGGTGGCACTTGCATTAGATAAGCCAAAAGGAATACGTTCATAAGCAAAGGTACCCCAACAAGTAATAAAGGTGGTTTATATTTATCTGCCATGTTTACCTTGATTTGATTGTAACTAGAAAACTCGTCAAGTAAGGACATCATTTGTGACCCTGCAACTTGCTGCAAAATCATTTCCATGTTATGGAGAGGGAAATGGTCTTTTATACTAGCTCGATTTAATGCGTGAAAATCAATGCACAATCTGATCCGACCAGTTGTTTTCCGAACAGGAACCAGATTTGAAACCCATTCAGAATACTTGACCAGAAAAATGATTCGAGCCTTCAATAGTTTTTCCAACTCCTTTCGAATAGTTTCTTCTGTGCAAGGTTGATGGGTCTTTGTTTTTTCTAGACTAGTTTTACGCCTTTCTGAATGGGGATGCCATGATGTATAAGACCAAGATCAAAACCATGAATATCCTCATACGACCAGGCAAAAAAATCTTGAAATTCACCAAGCAGCTTGGCAAACTTCACTCTCTTCATTTGAACATTTGGCACCTATTTTAACATACTTTGGAGTCTCGGGTGTCCCAATGTTCAAGGAGATGGTTTCACCCACCTTCCTTCTCGACTCTTCTTCCTTCTATTTCTTCTTGTTGCCTACATCACTCAAAGAAAATGAAATCTCTAGAGGAGTCAAGCCTTTAGGAATCTTGTTATCTTCTATGGATATAATTTCCTTAGGCTTAAAATGTTCATTTTGAATAAAAGTGAAAATGATCTCATCGTTAGGGAAGACCTGCCAAGAATCTATATTGTCAGGGATATGCGGACGATATAGGGATTGAAAGGTACAATTAGGTCTGTGTGGAAGAATTTGTCGATTAGGGCAGGTTGCGAAAACTGCTAACCGATCAACCATTGAGTTTAACTCCCTCTTAACATGAGTGATGTTGAAAGATAAAAGGTTCGAGATAAGCACCCAAACAGTTTGGGTGTATCGTTTCATCAACTTGTTGCAAAGAGAGTAAATTTTACGCACAAGATTCACAACAAGCTCGAAATCCCCAAAAACTGAAAGGTGACCATAGCCAAGATTATAAGTGTTTTCAATGCCTAATAACAAAGCTTCAAATTCAATGACATTGTTAGTGCAAGCAAACTCCAACCGGTAAGAAAAGTTATGGATTTTTCCTACAGGAGAAATCAAGATAATGTCATCTCTGTTACCTTCATTAGAGAATGAACCATCAAAGTGCATTTGCCACATGCCATCATCTAAATCGATTTGTTCCTTGGGAATGTCATCCTCCTCAGAAAATATGGAATACACACCCAGGTCCTCTTCGATATAGTTTACGTTAGGTCATGGGACACTCTCTATGTAAGGTGATATCCTTCCTTCTCTAAGGACTATAATGTTTTTTTCGTTCTGAGGAATGGATAAATGTGTTTCATCGAGTGAGAGGTATCCACCTGTTGAGGCTTTCCAATCTCTCCCTAAGATGATTGAGTAATTTCTTACGGACATATCAATTACCTAGATGTTGAGGGTTGCCCTTATTTCAGGATGAGCGCACAAAGCTAAGGTCACATCCTTAACCTCGCCTATGGTTGTTTGTTGTAGACTATTATAGGAGAGCATGCTTTAGGTGTTTTCATTTGTACAAGAAAAGCCTATCTCTTCCATAATAATCTTTGACATCACGCTTGGGACCGAACCACCATCAATGAGGTAACAATGGACAATTTTATCCATAATCTTTATAGAAATATAAAAAGGGGGATTTTTTATAGGGTATCTAAATTTATGTACACGTACTTTATTTACAGAAGATTCCTCTTTGTTTACCTCTTCGAAAAGATTGGATACAACGGAAGCTTTTCCTTCCATGAATTCTTTCAGATGCATTTATTGTTCAGGGAGGACAACCATGTCTATAAGGGTTGCATATGCTTTGATGTTGGCCGACTGATTCAAGATATTGTATTTGGAAGAGGGGAACAGGGAAGTGATTCCTTGACTCTCAGGAACCTTAGAAACTTGGAGAATAACAACGGTTGAGGACGTGCTCGAGCTAGAAGAACTACAGAGAGGATCAAATTTTCCCTTGGGAGCATAGTATTTGTTCCTAGTATTGATGACCATAACATCTTCTGGCTCTGCAAAATCAAGGACAGTGATAGTAGCTTCTGGCCTTTTACCAAATATCTTATCTCTGGCACTCTTCTTTACCTCACATGTGGTTTCTTCGTGGTGTTCCTCGCAAAAGTTACACCAAATTCGGGGCAGGATAGCTTTAGGCTGAAAATTGTTTTCAACTGGATTTCTAAAGGGCGGTGCAGAAGAGGATGAAGCTCCAGGGGTGAGAAGGGAGACAACTCCTTTCTGCTCAAATTCTATCATACGATTATTCATATCTTGAACTAGCTGTAAAATGGCAGACATGTATGTCTGTCTAATTGATTCTCCCTAGGGAAGGCTAGTTCTTTTAAGTTGTTCTTCATACTCTGAACAAGATTGGAAAGAAGAACCGAGATTATCAATGGATTTTTCCTCAATCCTATGACAGTAGGGGGAAGGCAATGCATTGTAGTAATGCATGAAAGCGGCTTGGTTCTGTGGGCGAATGAGTTCAAGGATTTGATTGTATAACTTGGTGAAACTCAAGTTGGAAGACTTGATGGACTCACCATCCTTATAGGTGATTTTATTGTATTCCCTTAACTCCTCGTTTAGGCTTTTAGATTGCCCATAAGTGGATTGAAACCAATACATTAACTCCTCCCAAGTAGATAGAATCTTAGGAGGAAGTTCAAATAATTTGATTGTAGCCTTTCCTTCCAAGGATTTGACGAATAAGCGCATGCAAGTATCATTGTCATTGTCCCCCATGTTATGACAAGCATTAGAAAATGCCACTAGGTGTTTGTTTGTAGTGACAGTGTTATTTTCTAAAAACCTAGGAAGATTCTCTTTAAATTTAGGAAATGGTCGAGTAGCAGGTGCTAGGTTAAGAGGAGAGGACACATGCCACGGTGTGGTTGTGGCGTCTTCTTTGAACTAAAAAAGCCCATACTTTTTAATGAATTTGGTGGGATTAGTGGTAGATTGGATAGGGATATGGTGGCTATATAATCTACCAATCACTAATGATGATGAAAATTGAGAAGATGGAGCACTTCCAGTGCCACCAGAACCACCACTAGATGCCATCTTGTGGATGATAGATGAGGGAAAGAAAGACGAACTAGATGAATTAGATAAATTCCTCCTTAGAGAACTTTGTTGGGTAGACAACACAATGTTTCTTCTTCCTATTTCAGCAATAGGATTGATTTCAGGTGACAAGACTCTTCTTCTTGTATAAGCACGAGACTCTAAGGACATGAAAGAAAGGCCAAAAATTGAAGAAACAAAAGGGTTACTATTGATTTCTAGGTTGCCTATGTTTAGCTTCTAATTGTTCTTGAGCACTAATATCTCGTTCAATTGCTGCCCAAGAATGGTTAAGCTCAGCACGGGTGTTGGCAGTGTCTAAGATGGTATTAAACAAATTCAAAGCAATGTTAATCTGATCTTGAAGACCAGGCTGAATATTGGGCTGCCTTACAATAGGAACAGTCATTAAGAATAAAATCGTCAAAGAATCAATATCAGAAAAGAAAGATGTATCGACGAAAATCGAGTATAAAAATTAATGAAAGAGATATCGAAGATCTCCCCAGTATGGTCGCCAAATAAATGTCAAGGAAAAGATATGAAATGATCTTACTCAAGCATTTTCATATTTTGTTTGGCTAAAGAAAAATAGACGGAAATATCACCCTACGTTTATAGCCAACAAAAATAACATCCTAACTAACAAGTATTAATTACAAGTGCTTAGGCTAGTATTTTATCAATAAAAAGCTTGTTGGAAATTTACTTATTATGTAATTTTCTGAACAAAACAGTTGTTGAAATAAATGTAAAGACAGAAGTAAAGTCACCAGGATGATAATCAAGACATATTAGACATAAAGAAATCCTTTATTTCATTCCAATTCACCAAAGAGTCATTCTTTTACAAAATTTCATGCAGAAATTTAGGACCAAAGTCAAACTTAGACATCCCCGATGGAACATACAATAGGACCTTCGACAGAAAATGAAAAACTGAACTTTAAAATTTGTATCATCTTGTCGCAGATTGTAGCCCACTCAACTCTGCACAATATCCTTTTTCAATCATGAAAACTAATTCACAAACAGACAATTCTACACAGACTATCAAAGATAAATCAACAGCTCTGAAAAACAAGTATCTGAATGATGTAATTCAGCCCCTGAATTTTGTTGTCTACAATAAGAACCTGCTATCATAAAAAGAATTAGGCTTGGATAAATTAAGGAATGAATGAAAACTAAACTATCTCAACATAAACTCAAAGAGAAAACCTTAGTATGTTTTTGTTTCTATCCTCCTTTGTCCCTCCCTTTCATTTTTCCTTTAAACAAATTAGAGTTGGTTGAAGTAGTTGAACCAACACATTAGTTAGGTTAATTAAAAGACTCAACCAACTTTTAGTTAGGGGGGGAATTAATAATCATAATAAGGGTTATAATTAAATAATAACTAGTAGGTGGGACCCCTTGTGACTCCCATTTGTTCTCAACAATCATAACATACTAGTCAATTAAGTAAAAACACACCTCCTTGTGACTCCCATTATCGTATTAACATTTGGAAATTTATATCAATAATGTTTGCAATCATTTCCAAAATATATTACCAACATATCCAAAAAAAACATGCCATATGAAAAACTGAAGTCAACTGTCATCAACAATAAAGAAAACTTAAAATCAATATTTCTTGGTTTGTGTTGCAATCTTTCCCTTGTTGATGCTATCATCTTTTAGTCATTCTAAACCTTCTTTAGGTTGTGTGGAATCTTTAAGCGTCATATTGTTGATCATATGAGAGAAATTGTCCTTCCAATGCAAGTGGGAGGACACAGATTTACCAGAATTATCTGAAAATGCAGAAGGGGCAGTAGCGGCCTTCTCTTTGACAGAGGCGTAGTAGGCCTCAGTTTTCAACATTTTATTTGAATAGATCATTCCTATATACGTGATTTATTAGAAAATAATCCTTTAAATAACCATACATGATAACTCTTTTTTTTAAATATGAAATAGATTTTGGCTCAACAATATATCAAACTCATGCAATCCAATCCATACAAATTGTTTAACTATTTATCAATGAGCAGGGGGTGAATAAAAGGTCCTGGGATATGTGAGAGGTTTGTATTGATAGAAACATGATATGGTGAGGGGGAAAAGATAAGGTTATTGATCAAAGACAACAACAATCAACTGTAAACCAAAGAAAGCATCATCATAATTCAACCAAGACACTGTTACTGCCAACTGCTTCAACACATAATTTTTCTTGACTGTAATCAATTTTAGAACAGGGAGTGAAAATGAATGTGGGAAGGTGATGGGGTTGTAATTAGAGAAAAGTGAAATAATGGTGGGGAATGAGAGCGGGTTTTGTTCATAAAATTAATTAAGTAATCCATATAACCATTCTGAAGAGGAAATACACCAACCAAATGACCAATAACAACTATTGTGTATTAACTAGTTCATTGTTCATAACTAATATTTACACAGTGTCAACAATCAAAACAATATGCATTCCAACAACAATCTATAGGGGAGCCCTTCTTTCTCCCATTTATCCAATTAACATCGTATAACAATTCTCAAATGTATAATAGTAACCATTTCCACTCTGTTAATCATCAAAATCAACCATTGCCCGCACATTACTTCAATCATCAAATACACTCAAAAGTCATGTTTCAAAATTGCAATGAAGTTATATTTTCACTACAATCGGGCATTTCATTTAAAATGCATGATATTCATTAAACATACATAGTGGACAGCCAACCCAATTATCCAGATTTAAATTGTAAAACCCTGACTCGTCATTTAAACAGACAGACAATAGCCAACATTCCAACTCATGCTATGTTGTAGAAAACAAAAAATAATTCAATCAACGCAAGTGTAATTATGTGACTGTACAAGCTCAATTCAAGGCGACTCTAAATAATCAAAAAGCTAGGCTATCCATCCAACACAACGAGGCAACAACAACATGCCTGACTTCATAAAACAAATAATTGAATTGCAACAAAGTCATGCTTAAAAACTCTGTGACTATCTCTGAGTGCGCAATCCAAAAATATCCATATCATACATAGTGGGAAGCCATACCTCAAACACCACGATGCAACATTTCCATTTGACAATTCTAAACACACAGTCACGGTATAATTAACTCAACCCATCGTGTCGAGCTATCAATCTAATACAGTATTGCTACAATCAAAACCATGTTGTGTAAAACTCAGGCTCATCCTTGATGACATGATCAAATAACCATAATGCATATAGTGGATGGAATTGCCATAGTCATCCTGGTTGAAATAACCATTTTTCCAAAAATCTCATAGTTACAGTGACCATTTATTCGTGGTGTAGGAATACCACGCATACAAATGCATTACACGTGACCAAATTAAACAATTGTAACTAATGTCGAGTTTAACATCCCAATAATCTTTAATGCAAAAGAAAATGATTGTCTATCAACCCCGATCTTCAATCAACCAACGCAATGATGAGCTTATTACTTGGATTGTCGTAATAATCAACAACCCGACCTAACATGTTGTGGAAACCACACATACCCATGCATCGACATGAAGCGACGTTGTGAATTACTCAATTAAAACCAATACTGGGTTATCAAAACACCAGGAGAGTGAATGTGTATTTGATCTGTCTAATTAACCAGGCAGGGTGTATCCATTATAATAACACATGCAGTGACTAGATACCAAAACCAACATGATTGTAATCAATTATGTTGACAATCCATACCCATCAACAATAACCAATAGTAAACCTCATAGGCCACGCCAATCTTCTGTATCAACCCTCAAACCTGTAGAGTTAAGGGTTTGCTTTGTGGCAAACACAGGGAAAACTAGAGCCAACTCCTTTCAATGGTGAAAACCTTCGAGACCAATGGTGCATACACAGAGAGAACCACAATTTATTTGTGTACAAGGTAACAAATATCATGACAGGAGGGGCTATGAATAGAAAAGAAAATCTCTAATTCCTCTTGGTAATGATATTTAATACATGCAGGGTATAACCCTCGTGGCTCTTCAGTCAACCAACTACAACATTGAGGTGAAAACAGGGTTGAGAAAGAGAAATATAACTCATTGCATGACCACTAATAGTGACAACAACCCAATGCCCAAGTGAACAAAACACAGTGACACAGAGTGCTTCCAACCATTAAAACCCATAAAATCCAAGGACTGGATATAGCGATATGAATGTGTGAGGACAATTGGCCACCCAAAACTAAACAAAACCCTCCAACCAAAACAACAAGGATGATAGAGAGCCTTTACAAATATTAGCACTCATGATGACCAATAACGTTGTGACTCCAAAAATTAGTGCAGAGAAAACCATCAACGCTTCATTCTGAAAACACAATTTTACACAGTGGCAATACTTAAAGAAAGCACAAACCAATACACCTGAGCCAATATCCATTTCAAAACTAGAGCAGACTCATGAATGGCCAAAAAAATACATACATGTAATCAACACACCTTAAAACGCGAGTTGGCCGAGTGGTTCCCCTCTGCTTGAAAGTCGGAGACTAACCACAACAAAACCCAGTTAAACAATAGCCCGACTATGGTGACGACCGATGGAAGGAGTAGGGGTGACGTGCAGTAAATGCACATCACCTCCACACTCAAGCTCAATTAATTTATTAGTGCACGCCAGCTATTAACCCAACAAATCATCCAATTTCAACCATGCATCAAAACAAACAACCCTTAATTGCCAAGAGCACCACCCACATCACATATTGCCATTTCCAACTACACAGTAATGCATGCCAACTATATTTCTATATAAATTCAATAAATCACATGGCTATCATATGTTATCTAGGATTTACCACAATCCTTTTAATTCATATAGTGTATCATGTTAGTATAGAATAGTCTCTTCCCTTTGCATTTTTGTTCCCATTTCTTAATCTCCTTTTAATTTTTCCTTTATCTGTTGCAGGTGTCACAAGTAATAGATCCAAGAACCAACAATAATGGTAACCATGAATAACATAGGTCGTTGTAGCATAAAACTTGAGCCTGGAGTAGCAAAGAACACATATAATACGCCTACTAGTATTATTTAGCTTCATAATAATAGGCTTTAGCAACACTTTGCAAGCAAAAACTTCGTTACGATTTTTTAATCGTCAACAAAGCTCTCGCCACCCAAGTATTTTAGCTATCTGATGATAAATTACTCCAGTATTACATAGGTTCTCTCAAACCACATATCCAAGACGAGTTAAGATTACATGAGGTTACTACGGTAGAAATAGCAATACGCAAGACAAAAGTCGCAGAAGAAAAACTAGAAGGCCAATCAAGATCCAGCAAGGTTTACTCAAGAAGGAGTGTACCTCAGACCATAGAAAATGAAAAATACATACCACCCAATCTACTTGAAGATAGAAGAAGAAGTTTGGAGTCCCAAATAATAAAAGAAGGAAAATGTAAATGGTGTGGAGAGAAATGGGACCCAAGACATAGATGTTAGATCGAAGATAACTCAAAAAAATTATACACTTGTGAAGTAGAAAAAGATGACGAATCAGACTCAACAAAATCAATAAATGAAGAAATGGAAAATTTCCAAAATGACACATCAAAAATCATACAAGACAACACACCAAGAATATCACTTGCATCCATCATAGGCATTACCCAACCAAAAACTCTCAAATTAAAAGGACATATCAAAAATGATAATGTCACCATACTAATCGACACTGGAAGTACCCACAATTTCCTCAATATCAAGATTGCAAGGAAACTCAAATTATTTGTATATCTAGTTCCAGATATGAAAGTAATGGTTGAAGATGGAAAAAAAAAAATTTGAAAATGTCGGAAAATGCTAGAAGGTGAAACTCCAAATCCAAGATTTCAATTTGGAATCAGATCTCTACACCGTACCTCTAGGAGGAGTAGATGTGGTTTTAGGAGTCCAATGGTTACAAACCTTGGGAACATACTCAGTCAATCACCAGGAGAATTTCATCCAATTCAAGTGGCAAGGGAAAAGTTTAAATTAGATGGTTTTCAACCTCCACAAACACAGGTTGTGTCGTCACAAAAAATGGAAAAAATTATCCGAAAAGGAGCAACCGCATACTTCATTCAATGCCACAACATAGAAATACAAGAATCAGAATAGGATGACTCCATAACATCAAACATCCAAGATCTAATTCAAAAACATAAGAAGGTATTTCAATACCTTCCCATGGAGTTACTGCCTCAAAGAAAAATTGAACATATAATTGAAGTTAAACCAGGATCAAGCCCAGTCAAGGTTAGACTGTACAGATACCCCCATCACCACAA
>JASDQU010281779.1:0-10042 GCA_032191745.1 Picea mariana
ACGGACATTCACTATGTCACTACTTCCGTCAACGAACGCATGAGATTCCCTTTCTCTCTTTGCGATTCACTGACTCATTTTACATACCAGTGCCCGATGATTGTAGGATATATGAGAGAGACAGTGGATAGCTCTCCTTGGTTGGAGGATAGCTAGTGATTGTAAAAGTATGATCAATACTTCCATGAAAGAGAATACTAATATTAGATATAAGAAAGTATGGATAAGAAAACAGGAAGAATAGGTGAACAAAGACCAGGTACTAGAGATCACAAAATTGGCAATAAACAAGATGAAGAAAATTCTACAGAGAAAAAGAAAGATGTTAGATACATAAAGGTTTGGAAAATAACTGAAAGAAAGGAAGAACAGGTAAATAAGGAACATGTTCAAGAGATTGAACTTTTAGGCATTGTAGTGAATTATGAATCCATAAATCGAAATAAAGAAGTCAGAGCTCAAAGAGATAATGAATCTACCAATGAAGATGATGATGAATACACATCAGAGAAGGAATTGTTCTGAGCCATCCGGCTCAGAGACTCCCAAGTAATATGAATATTAGACAGGGGAGTCTATACGATAGCTGTGATGTACCAAAGAACCATCCTTCGAGAAGCTTGTCGAGTTTGAGAAGACAGATTCAGAGCAATCAGTTAGCAAGAGTATAGTTTGATATATTAATCAATACTTCATGATAGTATAGTGATAAATGAGTCAACATTATGGATAGTTGTGCAAGTAGAGTCTTACCGGTAATCAAGTGGTTTCTGCCATGTTTGACATCAGGACATCTACTCACATGGTTAGATTTGTACTACATCGGGATCGGTAAGAAGACCCTGGGTTGAGTCATCACTCTTATATGTACTTTTCCCAGGTTCCGAAGGAGTTCTCTTGAACTATGACACATATACTGTTACATAGATCCACTTTGTATTGGTCGTGGCTATGTATTGTCATCTCGTAGATCCACTGTGTATTCTTCATGTCTATGATTATTTCAGGTCATAGGATTATAGATTCACATTGTATCTGCAATGGCTATACCATTTTGTCAATATAATTATGGATCTGTAGTGTATTTTATGGCGGCCATACCTAAAAAGTATTTATCACTCAAGCATAAGTATGCTTGCCTTGGGTTTGAAACATGTCATAATATTTGTTTGCTGGTTGTGTGCAACTTTTTCTAGTCTCTCTGCGTCCATACCGTTGCTCAAAAAATTCTACAAAGTACTTTAGTCATCATCGTCTTCTAACTTCATACTTTGGGGGGAAATCTGTTACACCTCAAAATTACTCACTTTGATATTGTCGCAAGTGTCGTCATTACGAGTGTTGTAAGTGTCGCATCTTGTCTGCAAGTGTCGCATCTTGACTATAAGTGTTGCAAGTGTCAAAAAACATCATACTGCCATCTTGTATATGTCATGCCTCTAATGACATCATGAAGACACTTAAGACACCTCAAAGGTGGTTTGGAAGAAGAAAAATCACTTGGCAGGAAGTACAAGTCCTTTTTCATTGAGAAAGTCATTAAAAAAATGATTTTTGGAGAGGAGCACTCCCCTACCCATTGAGAGCACTGGTGCACCTTGAGCCTCTCTGGGGAGTGTTGGAGAACTTTGTGCACCCCTTTGGGGGAGCGCTATCCTCTTTTCAGAAAATTCTGGGTTTTTTGAGGCAAATTAGGGAAGAATCCCTCAAATCCTGAAGGTAGTTGGATTCGAATAGATGATCAAGGCATGATCTTAGGGGAGATCCTCAACTGAAGGAGAGGAATCCTCAACTCATCCCAAAAATCTCTCAAGTGGTTGGACCTATCCAAGGTTATATAAGGAGGCCTTCTCATGGTGAAAGGAGAGAATGACAATTGAGAATTACATTAAACTTATGATCTCATGAGTGAGATGTCATCAAAGAAATCAGTGGAGATTGATTGAGCAAAGGGGTTGGACAAGGAGAAATGGAAGAGGCTGTTGCACCTTCATTCAAAGGATTGTAAGTACTTTTACTTTTTCTCATTAATATAATCAATGCTTGGCCCGTTTCTTTCAAACTTGTACTTGTTCCATATAAAGTTTGTCTGCAGTATATGGATCTATGATTGTGCTAATCTCAGTAGAGTAGGAAGTCCATTATATATTTGTTTCTTTTGCAGGACCTATCAAGGAGTTCAAGATGGAAGCTCAGCCTAGAATTTGCAAGGACAAACGTCGTTCATAAGGTACATATATTTCTCCTTCACTTTCTTCCATTAGCTTGATTAGATATAAAAGGAAGTTAGTGTCCATGTTAAGCACCTTCTGTCTTGGGCTTAGGAGTTTAGAGACCAAGAGGGAATCCACTTATCCGCAGGGGGATTCACCTACAACTGAAATTAGCGACTCCACTGGGGAGGAGCTCTGATTTTTGTTTCCATTCCTAGATCTCATTTTGGCCCTTTGCCCACTGATTTGATCTTCTCCATATTGTCATGTTGATTCTTAGATTGGTTTTATTGCCTCATTATGTCATCAGGATCACCCTGATTGACTGAATTTCCTTCATTTTTTGAGTTTTTGGACATTTTTCTGAGTTTTTGGAGCAGAGCTCTCCCCCTTGTTGTTTTCAGAGTGATAAAACTCCCCTGTAGCCTTACACAGAGCACTAGAATGCTCTGGTGCCCCTTACACCAGAGCGCTACTCCATTTTTGTGAGAAATTCTCCAAAATTTGTATTTTTTTGAAGCTATTTCTGATTTTTAGCATTTGCTCAGGGTCCCATACTCTCAATCCATCTTGATATTGGATTTCAAACACCATTCTTTCTGAGAATTCATCATCTCTTTCTTGAATTTTTGACATTTGTCCTTGCTTTGCAATAACTCTTTGTCTTTGCCGACCTAGAGTTAGCTTCTTGTTTTCTTCTCCTTTATCTGATTGAGTGAAAACTTTTGTGAGGAAATCCAAAGGTCTCTGAACCTTTTCATTTGATCTTTGAAGTCAAATTTCCATCATTTCTCTCTTTGTTTGAGGTTTTTGGTTCTTGGTTGCAATTTGGTTATCTTTGTCCTTCTTGTATATTTCACGACGAGAGTGTGTTTTTTGTTTTGTGTGAGGTTTGCTTCTAATTGACATTTAGAAGTCTTGCATCTGATTATCATTCACATATAAGCAAAAAGACATATTTTAGTGATTGGTTTGGATATTAGAAGGCGTTTCTGAAATTTTTAGCATTGCATTGGATTTCATTGAGAAACACTTGTATAAGGACATTGCATCTTAGTGTTTGATAGTGAAAACAACTTTCTCTCTTTCCCTTAAATAACCATTCATCGAAAGACAATATTTCTTATCATCTTCTTGTGCATTTTTTGGGATTTGAGTCATCATACCATCAGTTTCATTGTCATGCACCCTTTGAGAAAAGAACAACCATAAAATCAACGCTAATTAAAAAATTATCTAGAACATTTTTGTTTTTAGGATCTTCCACCAACTTTAGACTAGGATTAGCACTTTGGATTAGGCTGTGAGTACAAATATTCGAATTTTTCAAAATGAACATTAGCATCCTGAGATAGGGAGAATCAAATCCAATTGTCGTATAGGTTTTCTGGGATCCCCCTCTCACACAGGGGTTACACACGAGGTCGCATTCGAGTTAGTTATAGAGATTATCCCTCCATGGTTCAACTGTTTGTAGTGGTCAGATCGTATATTGGGGGTCACTTGAAGGTATACCCACGATTATGTGTGGGAGCCTCTCGAGTTGATTTCGGACTTGTTATCTTGCCCATACGTTTAGATTTGACTGTTGACTGTACCTGCCTAGTGACTGATTGCGAGTTGGTGTCTATAGTTTCCATAATCCTTAGGTACTTACACGAGGTGACAGTGAAGGGAATTCTCACTGTACCTGGGACAGACATTGGTCAAACTCACTCGGGCTCCTTGGAGGGTAAATCCACAATTACTACGTGGAAGCTTGCACCAAGGTGAAAGTCCATTAAGTAGGTCACCATTGTAACTGTTCCACCATATCTTAGCCCCTTCTTGATGTGATCACATGACGTTGGATTTCATCACCAACTAGTACGATCATTGAGAGAAGTTTTGCTTTCTTGGTTTTGATTCCTAGATTTTATTAACGTATGCTCTTTCTTTTTGTTAGTTGGCCCTAGATTTTTAGCGTGTACTTTTATTCTCCAAAATTGAGCCTATAGATGATAAATGTTTTCACCGATCACGTAGAATGCAAGGGCTACCTCCGGAAGGCTACCAACCCTTACCTCCTAACCCTCCAGAAGACAACTACCGTGGAGAGGTAGAAAATCAATCTGACGCTAGGAGTGTTGTTGCTCCTCTGTTAGATAACTCAGAAGGTGCTTTGGTTACGGTTGAGAATCCCACTCCTCACACTACATCTGTGTCGGTAACCCCTCTCGAACCACTTTTTCTTCATTTAGACTCCCTTGGGAACATCATAGACGAAGAGGTCCCACAGTTACCTGCGAGAGATTTTACCGAGACATATATGGTATCCACAGAACCAACCTTCGGTGATGAGTATAGGACTCCTATTCATCCTACCACTGCAGTAGATACAAATCCCACACCTTCTCGTTTTGTATGGAGGACTTCAGGACGCGTTGTCTATGAGAATTTTGAGTCCTTTCGACAACCCTTTAATCCTCATGACCCTCCTATTTAAAGTGGACCATCTGGTCAAACCATGAATCACCCCATCAATCAGGTAATTAACTCTACTGTTGGGTCATCACAAGTCTATCCTAATGCTGGACCCATCACCTCTACTCATTCCCAAGACACTTTGATCCCTACGCCCGCTTTTACAAACTTTCACTCTACAACTCCACATGTTCCACACGATCCTGCCGAGACATCTTTGCACCAGAGAATGCCCACCCTTGCCAGCCAAATACAACCGACTGGAGGGAAACCACCATCTAGTAGACCTTTCCTTCCTAGAGGACCACCATTCTATGGCGGGCCTACCCCTCCCGGGGGACAACCCCCTTTTCATGCTCCTCCTGGAGGGCAACCTCCATTTGCAGTCATACCCCGATCATTAATCCACCGCTGGTAGGGGGGCAACCTTCGTTTGCTGGAAACCCTTCACAATCCCGGGGAGTATCTTCAGGAGGCACTTTTACCCAACCCCATGTTGGGGGGAATTCATATCATAATCCACAAGGAAGAGTATCAAATATTGTTCCTTTTGGAACATCTTATGAACAACCTTATCCGGGCAGCATCCCAAACACCACCTGGAGTTCTCAGGGACAACAACCTTATCCTCCTCATGGGTCTTATGTGTATCTGCCTCCAGGATCTACTCCTTACCATCCTCAAGGGAAAAATTTTTATGCTCCTTATGGGCAAGCAAATCAACCGACTTATAATGCTCAGAACCCACCGGGTTATGCAAATGTTTCTCAACCATCATCAAATCCTGTTTATCCTGGCCAACAACAACCGTATGTAGGAGGACCTATTGGTTACAACTATCCACCTAACCTAGTTTATGGTCCTACCGGTGTTCCTATGCCACACCAGTATCATCCGCAAATTAACTGACAACTACCTTTCCTTGTGACTCTGGATCTCCCAGACTTGTCTCGGTTGACTAATGATCCTATTTTTCATTCACCGGTTTGGCCAGTTATCCCAGCTAAACTTCCTTCCGATATTCCAAAATTTGATGGAAAATATGGAGAAGATCCAAATAACCATGTGATGACTTTCCATTTGTGGTGTTCATCAAACTCCCTCATGGATGATTCTATACGTTTGCATCTTTTCCAGTGAACACTTACAGGCTTAGCAGTAAAGTGGTATATTGAACTACCACATGCTTCTTTTCATGATTTCAATTCCCTTGCCATGTCTTTCCTCATGCACTTTCAACTACCTATTTGCTACGAGATGGGTACTGAACTCTTGAACTCCCTTTGTCAAACTAACTCCGTGCATATCTCTGACCATATTCATGAGTGGAGACGAAGATGAAGGATGATCAAGGTAATCATTCCTAACATATTATTGGCAGAATGGTTTACTAAATCACTTTTACCCCCGATCGCTTGCGATGTCACTATGGGTGGCGCGGTCACCAAGGAAGAATCCATTGCTCAGGCTCAATACTTAGATTTGGTTTATTCCCAATTTGGTACTTTGTATGATTTTCTTCCAAATGATGCTCGAGCTAATACCGATCCATCCAAGCCGTCATCCTCATCTCATGCAGACAGTGTTATCGGTTCCATCAAAACTCAATCTAGTTTCCAATCGATGATACTCTCCTCTACCTCTCCCCAAACTCAGATTTCTGAGGTGAATGCAGTTCAATCTGCCCCTTCACAACAATCCGGAGGTAAGAAGAACACAAAAAATAAATAAAAAAACACTAATAACAATGAACAACCAAAAAATCAAGCTCAAACACCTGCTACTGAAAAGCAGCCACAATGAAAACTGAAATTCTCTTGTATCGTTTGTGGTAATGATCACTACACTTGAGATTGTCCACATCGCAATGAAGTGGCCAAACTTTTTCAGGAAAATTCACAACCCGTTGTGCTTACTCAGCCTTTTCTACAACAACAATCCATGGTTGCTCAAACCCCCTCTCCTGGGGACAGTTCTAGCCATCCTCATGATGAGGCCTCATCGAGTGCACATATTTATATGTTTAATGGGATTAATTTGAACACTCTCTCTAAGATATATGACACACTAGGTAACCTTGACAAAGGAAAAGACACTAACGGTATCGGTACTGTACCGGATCCATCATTGTCCTCCGTTAGTCCTCCATTGGTTAATCCTCCATCTGGACCACTTTAGATTGATAAACCTACGTTCGACTCTTTCTTACCCCCTCCTAAGAGCACTATTTTCAACCTTTAATCCTAGTTCACGTGCCGCCCAGAACTACAACATTGTTGAAGATTTGGCTCAAGCACTGTGTGCTATGTCTGCGTTAGAAGTTCTACAACACTGCCCCAGTCAACGTAGAATGCTCTTGGCTGCTATTGGTGCTGTTGATCCTGAGTCATCTAACCATATCATGTTTAACCTGGAAAATTATGCGTCTCAACTCTCCCACCAACTTGCTTTCCAAGTTGATGTTGTTGTTCACAATCAACAAATCCATCGAACTATTCTAGATGAGGAAGCTCAACTCGTGTCATGTCTTTAGTGTTTTGGAAAGGTTTAAAATCACCCACACTTGACAAATCCCCAACAATGTTACACACCTTCGATGGGTGAGGTTTTCATCCCCATGGGATTTTACAGTCCCTACCCATCCAATTGGGTGGAAAAATTGTCACTGTTGATGTTGAGGTGGTCGATGCTCCCCTTGATTACAACTTGTTACTTGGAAGAAGTTGGTTTTATTCTATGACTATTGTTGCCTCATCGGTCTTTCGATGTGTACAATTTCCTCATCAGGGCAAAATTGTCACTGTTGATCAGTTGGATTTCTGCACGATCGATGCTCGCGCTCCCGCTACCAACAATATTCCTTTCTTGGGAGACCACAAGATCACGTATGAAAGCGTTGGTGTTGGATTACTGAAATATTCTAGCCTCATGGGTACCTTCCCTACACCACTTCTACTGACTACACATCATATTTCCAGTGTCGATATGATTTCAACCATGGCTTATCAATCTTTGGAGTCATTTTACCCTTTGATTGTACCTATTCCATTGGAATTTGATGCACTAGGTGACACAGTGACACTTAGTCTAGCCGAAACATCATATGTTTCTATCCAATCCGCTTCTCCCTCGTCAGATGACTAACATCTATTGGCACCCGATAGTTACTCGATGCCATGACGGTTGAGTTCCTTGTCATCTGCGATTGACTACATTTCCCCAATTTTTCCTTTCGATGAATCTATTAAGGAAATGTTAAACATTGAAAAGCTACCTCAGGATGATAACCATCATTGATCCTCTTTTCTTTCCCCTCGTGAAGAAATTCGGGCATATATACAGTCTATCTCCACTCCCGATGTCGATTTTCCATCATATCCCATGCCCTCCACTTTCGATGATTTGGATCCGGTAGTTAACATGGTGATCTCTTTGGTAGGGCTATTGGAGCCTGATCTCCTTAGCCCTAACGAGACCCTCGACATGTATTCCTTCCACCATGATTTTCTTCCATCTAGTGAAGATCTCTTGGAAGCCATGACTGAGTTTTGTCCCTTGACATGGTGTCCTTCTAGAGAATTATTCTCTTGGAAGCCATGATCAAGAAGAGTCCACGAGCACAGTTTCTCTTCTCTGTGACAAGATTGTTAAAAAATGAAACAAAGACCTTGAGGATAGTTTTCCTCTCTATAGAAAGATTGTTAAAAAATGAAACAACAATCTGGGGATTGAACTCGGAGCCCTGAGCATAGTTCTTTTTCTATGTCAAGATTGTTAAAAAATGAAACAGTCACCTCTCTTGAACCTTCTTTTCATCCACTCTTATCCTTTTTCTCCGTCTAGTAGAGAAATTGGTGACAACCTCAAATTCAGTGAATGAATTGAAGCTTGGAGGGAATGTCTCCAGCCTTTGATGATCATTCTGGAGTTAAATCACCAGCTTTCAAGATGGGGGCATATCGAGCTTGGTCTTTCTTCTTTCTGATGCTCGAAAAAACATGAGAATGTAATCGAGTAGACTTTTATCACTTTTTCGAACTTGCATGGCTATACGAAAAAGGAACCCCTTGGAGTCGTCTTTGAGCTCTTTTCAGATTCTCTAAACATGAAAAGATTGCTGAGTGATCTTGCTTCCTTTCCCACTCGTTAAAAGGTTTGAAAGGGCGTCTTTCGAGTGATAATTTATCTCTTTTTCAGCCTCATGAGAATAACATTACGAAAAAGGACAACATTGGAGTCATCTTTAAGTTTTTTTCAAACTCTCTAAATATGAAAAACCACCAAGTTTACCTTCTCTGGACTCGTTAAACAATCATACATTGAAGGGCCCATATGGGATCGAACCCTTAATTCTTCCAGTTTGTTAAACAAAGGAAGAAGGACTTACTGAAGGTGAGTCATATCGAGCATGTGTTACCCTCCTCGAGCTCGTTAAATTAAAAAGAGGTACTCGTCTATCTGGATGGGGGAAAAATTGAAAGAAGCAAGCCAAGCAGGGTTTTGAGAACACTACCAATAACTCTTATGGTCGCCCTTGAACATGACACTTTGTCTTTGCATGCATTTTAATCCACTGAACCTCTGCACTGAGCCAATCCTTTGAGTTTCTTTTATTCCTTTGGGTCACCTGATGAAAGTCACAACATCCACTGCATTATCAAGTTTTGGTCCATGTCATGTTTCTACTTTCGTGCCTCGGTGTTCAAGGGAAGTATCTTCCTTGAGAGTCAGCCATCACAAATATCCTGTTTCAATACCCGTGTCAGTCCATGTTCATTTGTTCTACCAATTAAATCTCTGTGTCAGTTTTGTGTCATTGATGGGGGAATACATCAAGGCCCTCCTTCGATGAGTCTATTCCTGTCGACTTCAACACATTACCCAGAAGCTAGACTTAGAAACCAGTTAGTATCTTGGGACCTGCATGCCTCAATGGGAGGCCTCCTCGTGTCCGACAATGGGTTTACATCATTGATCTCTGATCGGATGATTCCATGGATGTTCAACTTCAGCTCATTCATTCACATTTGTTGGAATGTACTAGAGTACCTTGGGAATCATTGACATCAATGGTGATCTCCCTCGCGCTTGTTAACGGTTTACATCATTGACTGGCAATCAAGTGGTTTCTGCCATGTTCGACATCAGGACATCTACTCACATGGTTAGATTCGAACTACATCGGGATTGGTAAGAAGACCCTGGGTTGAGTCATCACTCTTATATGTACTTTTCCCAGGTTGTGAAGGAGTTCTCTTGAACTATGACACATATACTGTTACATAGATCCACTTTGTATTGGTCGTGGCTATGTCTTGTCATCTCGTAGATCCACTGTGTATTCTTCGTGGCTACGATTAGTTTAG
>JASDQU010281783.1:3318-14666 GCA_032191745.1 Picea mariana
GTCTCCTTATTAACTACCGGGGCCGACTTCTTATTCTACCTATTATAATTGTCTGTTGACCAATCCACAAAAGGGGATTTGGTCCTATTACAATAACCGACATGATCAATCCACAATGGGGATTGATCCTATTAATAAAATATCAATAATAATAAGAATACTCTTTGCAGTTACATTATTTCAACATGTACTATACCTAGGTAGGTAATATGGGAGGTACCCAATGGGAATGGGGTTATGTATTATTAGTGGAGGCCATTCAATGTAAGGTGGACTAGGTCCACCATGGTATTAAATAAGGCTCACTATGGTAGTTACATATAATAAATGGGTAGTTAGAAATAATAAATGGGATTTCTAGAAGATTCCTTCTCTAGAATGTTCCTAGAAGATAAATAATACTACAAAATGATATGTAAGCAATATAATTAGTATGGTGAAGAATATTGTGAATGTATCAAGCATTGCATGAGGAGTGTTATCCTTCCTTAAGGATTAATATATGGTGTTACCCTACCTCAAGGGTTTTTCTGTTTCTTTTGTTGAATTATTAGTGAATGATTTTGGTGATTATTCTTGTTATTTTCCGAGTATATATACAGATCTATTATTGGTATATAACACCTCGGGTGAGACTTCACCTGCTCACAGGTGATGCCAAAAGGGTCGATTTCTTTAGGGTTTTGTTGGTGATTTAATGTTGAACCTTGAGTCTTCGCACTGTGCGCCAACAAATGGTTCTATTGTCGGGACTGGGATCTGCGAATGAGGGGAATGTGGAGGCTGAATAAGGAGGAGAATGTACAATGGTTGGACACTAAGGAGATTGAGTTTGTAGTAGATCATAATAAAAATCCATAGATCAATGCAAAAGAATGGTTACGGAGGTATGTGTTTATATATTTGCATGAAATCTTCTTTTTTGATTTCCCGAATGTTTTAGAAGAGTGGATCCAGAGATTCATTGAACAGATAAGAGGATATCACACTGAGGTTCCGAGAAATTGGACTCTTGAGTTAATTTGACAAGTCAATACTATAAGCAATAAGATATCACACACAATTGATTACTGGATGGATAGTGTGTTTGGAGGTTATGTTACTAAATTTGCTATAGATTATACTTAATCGTATAGTGCTCCTGAAAGAGAATTCTTTAAGAGACCGCGTAGAAGATACTTGAAGTCACTATCTACTTATATTAATATGTTGTTGTGTGACAAGGGAGTCATGAAGATGGAATCTAATTGCCTTAGCAACTAAGCACCTTTGCACATAGGGGGGATTGGGGGCTGACTAGGGAATGGTCTAAGTGTTGCAGGGAATAATGAATAAGGAACGAATGTGATGATGATGTCGAGAGAGGAAGAATGTGCGATAGAAGAAGAGATTGGAGTATTGCGCAGTGGTACGAGATTTAGGCCAAATATGAAGAGGACTGTGGCTGAGAGAGAGGGACAACACGATGGGTTTGAGGAAATAGACACTAGCGTAATATTCCATATCATACCATGCAAAAAAGGTCATCTTAGTCTAGTAGAAGAAGATCCCACTTAGGCCATACTCTATGTCGAACCCACAATCCCTTGTGCCTCTCCAAGGTCTGAAGAAAATTTAGCGATTGTGGTTAGTAAGGGAAGTAAATATAGTAGTCAAAGTAGTGGAAGTAGTACAATAACCCAACTTCATATATGATCACCGAGAAGGAATATCGCATAGAACACGATGCTGGGAGTAGATCCAACTTTAAGAATGATGCTCTTTCATGAGGTAGGTTCAGAATATCCAGAACAACATTTGTTCATTTGTGAAACAATACAGACTATGAATAATGTCTAGGATGATGATATGAAGATTGCACAGTTGTCAACAACCTTAAGAAATGAGTGCTATTATGGTATATGAAGTATCATAATACTACACCCACAGGACAAACTAGAACATTGGCAGGGGTAAGACAAGCCTTTTTAAAAGAATTTCATAAGCCTAAGTCTAAGTCACACTGCATTATAGAGTTGAAAGAGATAAAGCAGTAGAAGATTGCATCATAGTTAGAAGCCTTAGAAATTGTTATGAAATTGGAAGCATCCCTCATGGGAGAAAATAACACAGGTATGGCTCAAGTTCAATCACATCTAGCAGCATTGACTATTCAGTTACAAGAACATATGAAAGAAAAAGAAAAACGTGAGGGAGTATGGTGTATCACATGTAAAACAAAGGGTCATCATACAAATGAATGTCCAGTCTTCCAACAATATTTGAATAGATGAACTCTGAATCCATTAGGGATATGGTGTGAGATTTGCAAGATGATGGTTCACCACCCTTATAACTGTTCATTAATGCAGAAATATCAGAGCACCACAAGAAATCTATTTTGTAATTTTTTTAAGTCAATGGGACACAAAGAGAAGGATTGTTGCACACTTGATATGATGAGAGAGCGCATCACAAATGCATATGGAGTAGAAGGAGAAGAATCATAAGGGGGAGCTCTGTAATATAATACTCCACGAGGCTATAATAAAGGAGGAAGAGGAGGTTTAAGAGGCTGCGAAAGAGGAGGATTAGACAAAGGAAGAGGTCTAATTATATGTTATAATTGTAATCATCTTGGACATTTGGCACGAGACTGTCTGAAACCGTACACAACATGCACATATTGCAGACAATTAGAGCTTGAGATAGAGGAATGTCCCATGTTTATCGCAAAATGGCAAGAAAAGAGGAACAAAAATGTATATATGATAGTAGTATAGGTGCACGATGAACAACCCAAGATAACAATGATTATGCTCGGAGGAACGAGAACCGAGGGTGATGCAACAAATCAAGGAAATGGGATCCACCAGTGGGTCAGGAAAGCAGCCGAGCCTCTTTCATTGTTTGATCCTCGTGTTAGCACATAGGATGTGTTAGTGCTAGAAGTTGTTCCTAGACCGTCTTAGGAACAAGCCTAACACATCTTATTTCAGAATACTCAATAAGGTTATGAAGGTGGAAAGGTCACACATTTGGTTTCAATGAGGCTTATAATTTGAGCTATTTAAACCACTTTCACATGTGCAAAAAATCAGGGAAATAAAACCTCTGATCAATGAAATAAGATAAGTGATATGGTATGGAATAATTTTGGAACAAAATATGATAAATCCACCATATAACAACTTGTTCTTTAATGCCTTTACTCACTAGAAGAATGAATCATTACTCATAAACCCTTTCCAAATAAGATTCAAAGGGATTAAACATTTATGTGGAAAAGATTGCAATATATCCTATAAGAAACCTTCTCAACATAGATTTGCTGTCATGTATCATACAACAAAAAAATATGTTCAAGATTAAATAAAAGAGATGATAAACAGATAATAGAAACACACACTAATCATTGGCTTCATAAACAACTGATATCTTTACATAAGAAAATATAAGCAAAAAATAGGTCTTGAAATTTTTACAATGAAATCCAAAATAGGGATCTCCCCCATCCTCCCACTCTTTCCATTCCTCTCTTTTATAATTATATTAAATTCTTCTCAAGATCCAAGAAAAATGGATCCAAAAAACTTCATCCCAAATTCGAAATGATGAGGTGGCTAGGCAATTTTTAGGAAAAATAAACTGTCGAAATTCTGGAAAAATGATGCTCAGAGATCCACATGTTTCTCCCAAACCACGAAACATGTGTAAAATCCGAGAGAGGTTTTTGTATATGAGTCGTTTATTGAGAAAACACGCTTTCACTTTTCAAAAATAACCTTCCAAATGCCCGAGATCTATTCCCAAAGTTAATGACTAAAACAAGAAAATTCCTGAATTTATGAATCTGAAAAATGAGTTGTAAAGATTCATTCGAATCTCCAAAACCATGACAACTGTGTAAAAATTGAAAGAGGTTTTTGTATATGATATTATTATTGAGAAAATCCTCTGTCAGGTTACTGATATTGATCACCATCTACTCAAAATCCATGCCAAAAGTTGATGACTAAAACAGGGAAATTCCAAAATTTCTGGTAAATTCTTTCTAAAAATTAGGTCAACGTGATGATGTGTTCCCAAAATATTATCCATAAAGAATTCGACCTTCCTTATCAGGTACGAAGTTGTTTGAAAGATATATGAGTCAAAATTTAAAGGATGTGGTATCCCTAAAAAATAGGAGTGCTGTATAGTGACAACAAACCCTAATTTCTAGGGAACTGTTTTACACTAGAATAGGTCTTTGACTAATCAATCTCCACTTGGAAAATGAGTTGTCCTTCCCTATGATCTTAAGTTATTGATATCCATCTCACCTCAGCAAGTAAATAGGTTGAATAGGTGGCCGGTCTCATAATCATCCTCCAAAACTGTGTCATTTGCCTAAAAACATGTTGCGCTACAGGAACTTCTTGTAGCGCCCTTTTCAAAATCTTAGTTTTAGACTTTAAAACCCCTTGTATGACCTTAATATGGAAAAAAATATGCTAACAAGACCTTATTATATTTATATAAGTAAAATATGAATTTTTAAGACCAAAATTTGATCATGAAAATATTAGTGCTAACATGATGTATAGGGGTCAAAACATCTTTGGATTTGTCTTGTTTTGAGTCATAGGGTCTTTTAGTTTTAGGCTTTGGGTTATATCTCAGGTCATAACTCAAGTTTGATTTTTTCTAGAAGCATAGTCTTGTTTTTAGTCTTGGTAAGAGCCTTGGTGTCATGGTATTTTTTATCATCATGAAGGAGATAAGGGTCAGCATGGGTCACACTCCTAGTCTTAAAATCATTATCATCATATGTCTTGTCTCAAGGGTGTGTACAAAAGGTTCCATTACATTTTTAACCTTTTGAAGGTTAAGTTAGATGTTGGATTTACTTGCTTCCAACTCACCTAAAAGTTCACAAGGTACCAATCAGTACCTTATGCACTAATATATGATCATTGCACTTTCAACGCATTCAATTCATTATGATTTTCAGGATTATGTCAAGGAACAACTCTAACAGTTTGAATGAAGTGCACAACTAGATTTTGAAAACTGGTGCTGTAAAATGGTTGCAATAGATTGAAAATGATTGGATGCTTCCATTTAAGTGCAAATCGAGTTCACAAAAGCCAACCAAAGTTCAGACACACCAGGTACTCCTTTGACGATTGCATGCTGCTTAAATGGTTGATTGAGAATGTAAAGTTGTTGTATATTGTTCCTGCGCTGCAAACTGATTAAATGTTCAATGCGTTGCAAAATACCTACACCATTAAAACCCACAGTTTTGGTGTCCTAAACCCTGGCCATTTTTCAAGATTGTTATCTCACAGGGTCATCCTATAGTTTCCTCTTGCAAACAGTAGCATTACCCTCGACCAACTCTGCGCTGCAAACTGCCCATTATAACCCTGTGCTACAAATTGTGCATTGCGAACCCTCTATCTTTTGATTGACCAAACCCTTGTCAAATTGAGATTCATTTAAGGCCCAGGTTTTAACCAGTCAATTATATGTTCCCTCTTATACATGAAAAGTCATTCCAGTCTTTCATAAAACCTAGTTCAAATTGCACTGCCGACCGGCGTTGCAAACCCTCTATTTTACAGAACGTTAATTCTTTTTTCTTGTCTTGAGTTTCATTCATATTAAATTGTTGTTCATATTTATCATTCCCTACTTGCAACTTTCTCAACTTCACACTATTTCTATGTATAATCTTTTTAGTAAGGTAAATTCTAAATGTTCCATCTCTGTAAACAAACCCTAAAATTTCCCGTTTTATTCTACATTTCTCATAGCAACTGTCATAAGAGGTTACATGAGGTTTTCAAAATAGTAATTATGGATAGTCAGCAAGGCAAGAAGATCAACAAAGGGGGAGATATTGTGAGAGTTGAACCACATGACATGGAGCTCCTCAATTCTGAACCATTTTTCAAGGAAGATTTTCAGAGGATCGGTTGCCTCAATTTTTGTTAGAAAATGCAAAGAGGACATCCTGAAGTAGCTAAGCAGTTTTCACTAAGTTTTAGTGGAACAAAGTCTAAGGTGGGAATGCTGGAGTTTGAATTCTCTGAGCATTCTATTTCTGTAGCCACAAAGATACCTGATTGTGGTGAGAAGTGGTTTAAAACTGTGTCTTTGAACTCTTCTTTATCTAAGGAATTATTTAAACATGAGTATCAAGGAGACAACCTATCCAAATGAGTGCCCATAAGTTACATGCTGGAATATTTTGAGAAGATGCTCAAGGTCATCCAAAGGTACTTCACATGTGAATGAAGGTTCAATGTGGTATATCAATACCACATCATATTACTACTACACTTCACTGGGAAATAATCCATTAACCTTCCATTTTACCTTTTCAGGAGTATTTCCAAGATGTTAAATAGAGTCCAAGATAAGTCCAAGCAGGCAGACACCAATGTTTTTCACTCTGGTTTGATCAAGATGTTAGTACTAGGAGAGTTGAAGAAGACTAACACTAACTAGGAGAATTTCCTAGCTGCATCAGACTTTCAAATAGATGTTTCTTCTACACCACAATCCAAAAGACAAACTCCTACCCCTGTTGAGAAGACCGTGCATTCAGATTCAGGAAAAAAGAGGAGGCTGACTAGGAGTGGTAAATATTTTCAGGCTACTGATAAAGAAGCTGAAGGTGGTCCCTCACAACCTCCTGATAGATACTTTTCACTTATGGAAGAACCTAAACCTATGGAAATGCCATCAAGCAAAGCAAGGAGTTTGAAAAGAAAAAAACTTGTCTTTTCCCCACCAGTTGCTACAAAAATAGTCAAATCTAGAAGACCTTTTACTAGATTAGCAACTAAACAACATGTTCCTATGGAAGATGGTACAACACAAAATTTATCCCAGCAAAAGGACAAAGCTCAGTTTTCCAAGTAGCCCATGAATATTATTGATATCAACAATCCTCCTCATGAAAGTAATCCTAGTTTCAAAAGACTCAGGAGACAACTTAGGGATGCAAAAACGGAAATTGACAAGTAGAAAAAGGAAGATTTGGAGTCCCAAATCAAGCTAAAATATATGTTAGATCTATATGAGGAGACAATTGATGAAGCAAGGTTCATGGCTAAGAGGTATTTTCCCCTTCATAGGCATCTCAAGAATGTATATAAGCAGAAGAGAGCTTGCCAAACCGAGATCAAGAAATTAAAAGTAAAGTTGTAGCCCTTTAGAGAGAAAGTAGCAAAAATGAATTTAGATATGTTGGATGAGGTGGCTACTAGAAGGAATAGCAGAACCAAAAAATGAATAGAGGATAACATTCACATCAACATCATTCTTGTCATGGTTTACTTTTTGCATGCAATTACAACACTAAGTGATGATTTTAGATTTTGAGCTAAACTTAACATCTTCATATGATTTCTCCAAGGTTGCTTCTGGTTGTAAGGATTTTGTAGCATTTCTGGAAGGATTATCCCGCTTCTAGTGCAAGTTTTAGATATTGGAAACTTTTTTGTAAGTAAACATGCTTCTACAGGAAAGTTCACAATGCCTGGACCCACTGGTGCTGCAAACTGGGTGTTTTAGGATAGTTTGCAATGTTAATGCTGCGAACTTGGATTTATGAAGATTTTGAAGATAAGAGGGATTTCCAGGTGTCAAGTTGAACTCATATCAACATTTAGGGGTTCAGTTACACATTAGAAGGCCACCTACCTCAAAGAGCTGCCTACAGAGAAGCCACATCATGAAGCTGTTAAGGGTTGTTCTAAACATTGTCAACATTTTCTTGCAAAATAACATTCTATTATTTTCTTGATGTACACCTGGTGCTACGACTTTCTTAGGCATAGAATCCTATGATGAAATGAGGTGGCAGATTCTAAACAAGTTTTTGGGAGATTTTGTTATTTAACATAGATTGTAACTTGATAGGAGGTTCGAATGGTTGAAGAGAAAAAAACTTATCTTTAGTCTCATATTGTAGAAGATTTTTCCTGATGTATGGACTAGACTCAAGAATATTTTATGGTGAAAAATCAGTCTTTTTCCTACTAACATCTATGTTCTGTCTCACTTTGGTATTAGTCTCTGGTGAAGGATTCATCATGATGCTTGTTTCTTTATTACATTAAATGATTTATTGTGGTATTTTATGCAAGTTGATCAAAGTGCTTTTCTCTTTGGATTAAGAAGTTTTTATTCAAATGAGTTTTCTTCCATATGTGTTCCAAAAATACCTAATGTAAATTGATACACGTATTTTACTTTCCTTGCTAAGTCTTCTATCTTTCATTTATATCTCTTAACACTGATTTGAAGCTATTCAAAGCCTTTCTTGCTGGTGTGTATTTCATGGAATGTTTTGTGATTGACACCATAAACTGAGTTTCACATCCATTTACCACACTCTTTAAAACATTATTATTCACATTCTGATGGGTATTAGGCTTACATATACAACACTCTAGGTGTGACTTCTAGTGCTAACACATGGAAAGGAGAAAAAGACCTACAAGTAAGTCAAGAAAGAAGTGATAGGAGCATAATGGATAGCATCGAATTCATCCATACCATATTTGTATGACAAAACATCAGTCTATGATATGCCTCCAGTTTATGACCATTCAGAAAGGCAAGTTGAAAAGGTAATCACTTTGAAATATTTCTTAAGAATTTCTTAAGAATTTGTTTCAAATTAATGAAGGATGAATCTGCTTTAAGTATGATGCATGGAATGATTGACCATTGCGCCCAAGAAAAACAGATACTTGTCGCACGCCGAGCTGTTAATCAGGTGCACTGCAAGAAAAGAATGAACAGGGAGCTCCGATTCAAAGTGTAGATATGAGACTATGACATGGAAAATATTATTCTGGATCTAGGCTATGATGTGAATGTATTTTGAAAGCAAACCTGGGAAATGATGGGTAAACCGTAGTTGATATGGTTTCCAATTCAGTTGAGATTAACAAATCAATGTAAGATTGTTTCAATTGGGAGGCTGATAGGAGTACATGTTAGTATTGATGGAGTGCATAGCTTAGATGATTTTGAAGTGATCGAGATAGTGGATGGTAGTTCCCCTTACCTAGCGCTACTAGGACTTGATTGTGCCTTTGACAACTAGACTATCATTGATATGAAGAAAAACATATGATATTTTAAGTAGAAGACTTGAAGGTTACCGTGTTGTTGGATCCTACTGAAGGAAGAAGGTATGCAGAACTAGTAAAAGGAAACGATCTCGATAACATGTATAACATGACTACACAAATGGACGAATATGTGAATTCTATAACTGAAGGTGTACTTAGTTGGAGAAGTATTAGTTCATGCATGTTAGACTTAGAAGAAGCCTTAGAGAATTGGAAGCAGAGATTGCATGAAGTGTCTACAAGGAAATGTGATAGAATTACCTGCGTGTTGCGATGGATCGGAATTGAGATATGTGAACCTCCAAGGTATGATGGACTAATTGATGTAGTTTCTTTTATATGAGAATTTGAATTGAAAATATTAGATCAACAAAGACTAATAGCTTTAGATGTTGCATTAAAAGTGATCCCTACAAGATGGTGTGCTGCACACAATGATGGAATAAGATATTGGCAACAATGCAGAAGGCTATTACAGGTCAGGTTCGGGACAAAGAATGAAGATACTGCACATTAGTGTATTGGATTAAGTTTCCCAACATACCATATTGCAAAGTGTACTGCAAAGTGGAGTTCAATACCTAAGCAAGAGTGGACACATTCATTTGTACATACCCTGGACATGATCTCGAAGAATTGGTACATAGAACTGGAAGTGAGCAAAAGAACAACGGATTGGGAAGAGTTAACTCATAATTTCAAGGTAACTTTTAGTTTTGAAGATAATGCTCCTTTGGTTGACTCAGCCTCTCAGGTTATCAATAATAATATTTTCACGACATAAGGCTTGATGTATAGTGCACATAGAGTTACTACGACAGTTGAAGAGGTCTTGCACTGTTATAATGTTGTTGAAGAAGATCAAGAAGAGGAAGATCCAAGAAATGTGCAAATACCAAAAAATGAAGGGGAGCACGCAATAGCAGGACCATAGCTTGAATTGACTATGTATGCAAAGCCTTTAAGAACACGTAAAGTGAATATTAGAACACAAGATAATCCCAAGTTTGTGAACATAGTAGACTACTGGAGTAATGAAACAATTGAGAATATTGTTGACTTACTGCACGAGTATCAAGACCTATTTCCAACTGCTTTTTTAGAGATGAAGGGGATTGCAAGAGATTTGGGAGAGATGAAGATCCCGTTGAAGCCAAATTCCAAGCCCGTGAGACAGAGACCCTACATATTGAATCTAGTGTATAAGAAGAAGGTGAAAGTAGATATAGATAGGATGATAGAAGAAGGAATTATTGAACCCATATAATAATTCGAATGGATCAGCTCCATGGCAGTTCATGAAAAGAAGACAGGGGGAATCAAAATATGCGTAGATATGAGAAAATTAAATGATGCTTGTTTACATGATCCATTTCCAACACCATTTACCGATGAAATCTTAGAGAATGTAGGAGGTTAGGAAGCGTATTCATTCATTGATGGGTTTTCAGGATATCATCAAATCAAGATTGTGTAGGAAGACAGACACAAGACAACCTTTACGACAGAGTGGGGAAGCTATCAATACATAGTTATGCCTTTTGGGTTGAAGAATGCACCTACAATATTTTCTAGAGTGGTTGTAGAAACTTTCAAAGAGTTGATTCATAAGTTCTTAGAAGTTTAATTAGATGACTGGACAATATTTAGTTTGTTAAAGAACCATGTTGAGACTCTACGCTTAATGTTGGATAGGTGTAGGCAATTCCATATCTAATTGAATTTAAAGAAATGTATTTTTTGTGTGTTGTTTGGAATCTTGTTGGGACATGTGGTGTGTTGACAAGGATTTTTAGTGGATCCTGTGAAGATAGTTGTGATTGTTGATTTTCCACTGCCCACTTCAGTGCGATAGTTGAGAGCTACTTTGGGTCATACATGATACTATAGAAAGTTTATTAGAGGATATGCATAGATCACATCCATTAGAGAAGTTGTTGAATATGGAGGTTAGGTTTCAGTGGAACGACGAATGTCAATAGAGTCTGGATACATTGAAATAAAAACTGGTCTCCGCGCTGATTCCAATTTTTCTCGACTGGAACAAGGAATTTCATGTTCATGTAGATGTGTCATCTATAACACTAGGCACAATAATAGGTCAAATAGGAGAAGGATATTTATATCACCCCATTGCACTTGCAAGAAGGAAGCTATCATCTACTAAATAGAACTATACTACTACAGAGCGAGATAGATTGGCAATGGTGTACGCATTGCAAAAGT
>JASDQU010281784.1:0-14730 GCA_032191745.1 Picea mariana
TAATGCTTTGGAAACATGATTTAAAATCTTAAAAATATATTTTTTCGTTAAAATTTAAATATTTTATGTATTTTTTTAAAAAACCGGTTCATTGAAACTGGTTCGACCAGTTTATTACCGGTTCCGGTTCCGGTTCAGATTGGACCCTCGACCGGTTCCGGTACCGGTTTCGGTTTTTAAAACTATGGAATCCACTAATGACGAAGCCAACTATGACTTTACAATGGGATCCAGGGAACTACAAACCTTTGGACATGAGTAAAATCCTGGGATATCCCAGAAAAATGCCTCTCTTCTATAAGAATTGGCTCCCTAGATTCACTGGCGTCAATGGAGAAAGTCCCGATTATGTTTTTTAACAGTAACTGGGAAAATTATATATTAAAACTCTGCGAAAAACGCAGGCATCGTGTACATTTTGGTTTACAAAATTTGCTGCTAACAGAGTGCTCCCACCTGTGTTCTCCAATCTGTATATGGAGAATAAAGGTGGTGCTATTTATTCTACTAAATCCTGAAAGTGCAGAGTTGGTGAACACCTTACAAAAAGTACCTAGATATAGCTCAAAAAAGCATTTCATATAATTACTTTCTATTTTGGCCTGGTGCGTGTTGTTCTGCCTCTGCTGGAGGCCGAAGGTTGAGGTCCAGATATGGGCGCTATCCTGGGGAGGAGGCCTCGTCTGAGTGAGTCGTGACGGGAGAAACCGGCCTAGATATGAATTTTAGCTCCTCAATTTGCTGCCTAAGAGCTTCGCATTCATCTTTTGTCCTCTGCTGCTCAGTCCTGTGTTGTATAGTAATTTCCGTAATGGAGAGTACCTGAGTGGAAAGGGCCCGGAGCTGAACTTGCAATGTTTGGACTGCATTTACAACCTCTTCGTGCTCCTCGACTATGACCATTTTTGGATTTTGCATGTTCATATTTGTTGTGCTTCTTGCGTTCCACCAGCTGTGTCGTCCACCAGCGCGATCCCCAGGTGTTTCCTTAGTGTTGATCCTGCTGCTACGTCGACTTGTGCGCTCTCCGGGAATTCTAACTGTGCTGTTCCTCTCTATAGTGCATTTGCCAAGTCTATGCACCAATTCAACTGCGACATAATCTCTCCCGTTCAAATGATTCATGGGATTTAACCAATTCCCCACCGATTTCCATACTTTCGAGCTGTGATTGCCTCTGTTGCCATTATCCTCCGCCTCGCTTGAAATTAAAGCCCTGTACCATTTGAACGTCATCATACGCCTTAATTTCTCACTGCAGAGATCCTTCCCATGCTCAGGAGCTGTTGTGGGTACAGYGATGAGACTTCGAACGCGAACTGAGGATAGGAAGGGAGATCGACGATCGTGAACTAGGTAGGGGTGGGTGATATAAGGCAGTGCTAGCATGAAGGGGGGACGTAAAAAAGGACAGTGAAAGCGAGTAAGGAGGACGGAAGGTGAGAGGGGGCGTGGGAAGGGGACTCGTGTTAAGGGAGTGGAGGGGACAGGTGGAGGGGGGGGGCGCGTGGAGTGAGGAGGGAGATGGAGTGGGGGGCATGTGGGGTGGACGGGAGGAGGTGACATCCCCACTCTGAGGAGGGGGGGGAAGTGATGAAAGCTCTTTAGGTTGGGAGGGGGTTGTCCAAGTTGTGTCTGCCACCGTGTTCCAAATTTTGAGCTGACGACCCTATGTATTGTCTTGATGGTTACTTGATTTCATGGAATTGCTGAGCTGCGGGAGATTCCATTTACCACTAGAGTGCCTTGCTCTAGACCAATTGCTTGATTTGCTTGTGCATCTGCTAGTTGGTTGTTACTTCTGAGTACATGAAAGAATTGTATACTATGAAATCTTTTGGTCACTGTCGCATTTTGTTGTAGGATAACTCTTAGAAATAAATTTGAGGATTGGGATCCTTTACGAGCAGTCCTTACGATTATCTTGGAATCCCCAATCACTAAAATGGCATGTATACCTTTGTTTTTGGCGAGGAGGAGCCCTCGATACAGAGCGTAGGCTTCAGCTTGATTGTTCGTTGCTAAGCCCAGGTTCCAGTGGTAAGATAACACTAGGTTTCCTCGTGGGCGGATAATTACCCCTCCTGCTCCTGCCAACCCGAGGTTGCCTTTTGAGGCTCCGTCAAAAAAGAGAATATGTCTCTGGTGATTGTTGCGCCATCTAAGATAATCAGTCTCTTCGTGAAGCTACCAGTTGGGTCTGGTTGGGGTAGAGGGAGGAGAAGAAGAAGAGGGGGGAAGGTGGAGGGAGCTGATCCAATCAAATTCGGGAGATGTGGAGGGAGAGGAGAGTAGGGACTTAGCTTTGAAAGAGAGGAATTCTGCCATTAGTCCTATTGCCTTTTTGGCTACCAATTCTGGGGGAGTGCGAACATTTGCGAAGGTGGCTCGGTTCCTGGCTAGCCATAATTTCCAACAAATGAACTTAGGAAGGGCATTGAACATAGCTTTGAAAAGTGGGTTGTTGAACGTACCTTGGTACCTGGAGACCCAATTATTGAGGAGTTCTTTAGGTTGTGTTGGCCACCTGATTCTCTCATGAAGATTTTGGAGAGTTGTTTTCCACACTGTGATGGCAAAAGGGCAAAAAAGGAAGAGGTGCTGTGAAGTATCCGAGGCCTTGCCACAAAGGTCACACCTGTAGGGTCCGAACATATTTCTTTTCATCAAGTTTTCTCCTGTTAGCAACTTCTTGTGGGCTAGTATCCAGCAAAAGGAGTTTACTTTGGGGGGACTGTCGTTTGTCTAGATAGCCTTCTAGATTTTGTCCTTTGGGAGGCAATTCGTTTGAGAGAGAAGTTGTGCATATCCTTGCTTGACTGTATAATTCCCATTTCCCCACCCTCTCTTGTCTTTGGAGTTGATATGTATGGGGGCACATCCTTTTAGTAAATTTTGGAGATGTTTCGCAGCTTCTTGCAAGTTGGTTGGCATATTTGCTAAGTTCCAACCTATCCAGTCTCCTATTTCCATGTTCCAAGTAGAGATGTCTGCTATGCACTTTTTTCCTTGCCTATCTAGCCAAATTATGAGTGGACATAGATTCATATGAGACCAAAGTGGTTGCTTTCCCATGATACTATCTTCTTTTATTAGTATCTTTCTCCCATTCCCTGGGATCCATGTGAGTTGTTTTTGGATGAGGGGAATGGAGGCGGAGAGGAGCTTTCCTACAGGGGATCCTTTACTTAAAGAGTTAGTCTGATCTAGGCACCTTAGCCTATCCCCTAATAAATATTTCTTTATTATTGCTTTTTTCCACCAATTGTTCTTTCCTGTAACAAGATTCCAAAAAATTTTAGCTCCCATGGATATATTGACTAGCATTGGATCCCTGATACTCAAACCTCCGTTCTCTCTTGGTTGCTTGATTTTGTCCCAGCTTATTAGATGGAATTTTTTATTGTCTGTTTTTCCTCCTTCCCAGAGGAAATGCCTTATTATTCTAGACATTTCAGCTTTGACATTTTGAGGGGCGAGCAGAGAGAGGAATTGGAAGATCGGCAGAGCTGTAAGAATAGATTTTATTAGCACTGTACGCCCTGCTAGATTCAGCCAAAAGGCTCCCCATTGCTCTAATTTCTTTTTGAGTTTCTCTAGAATATGTGTCCAGGCTGTATTTGGGAGGGCTTTGAGGCAGATGGGAATGCCCAGGTATTTGAACGTTTGCCATTTCTCAATTAGCGTGAAGCGAAAGACTTTATTGGGCCCGACTTGAATCGTTCATCATATATCATCATCAGAATCCATTCCGCATAGCTTGGCTTTGGTTCCATTGCATTCTGACGATTTCTGTAATTTTGAGTTATTATGAGTCATATTTTAATTAATTTCACTAAGAAGGTCATTTTGGGCATAATACTTGGACAAACCTCTTAGTGTAATAGCTCATCGGAATTGGGAGGAAGAGCACTACAGGATTAGATGATGAGAAGTGACTTTTAGTGGCCGGAGAAGCCATAGGGACGAATAAATCACCTTTTAGAGGCAAAAAGGCCAATTCATTAATAAAGTGATTTAATTAAAGAATAATAAAAATAAAGTAAAAGTCACTTGGAGGGAAAAGATGAACAGGGCGGATAAAAGAGAGATAGGGGCCTATTCTCTCATTATGTTGATTATCATTTTGATGTCTGGCTTCTTGCTAGAGAGCCCATGCACTTGCGGGTTTTGAGGGTTTTGACTGAACAAACCCTAGAGATCAACTCGGTGGTGAAAGATCCTATCCAACCTGGTCCAAGCTTGGTCACGGAGGTGAAAGATTCCTCCCTTACCATTCTACATCAGTTACCATTCAGTTACAGGGGAAGTTGAGGAAGGAGGGTGCATTTCTGGTGGGTTTCTACAGAGCTAGGGCGCACTTTCTTGAGTGAGGAGTTCGTGGAGGTTTGTAGACTTCAGATCTGAGAGAGATCTCTCTTCAGAGGTATTAGTTATCCCCAGGGCACCTCTTTGCATCAGTATTGGAGTGGATTCTTCAGCCCATTCATCCCATCTCTCAAGAGGGTGTGTTTTTCTTCAGGGGAGCACATTGTGCATAGGGGATCCAATGTTTTGGAGGGTGAGATCTCACCCGGAGGTTCACTGGGGGGTTTTCCTATCTCCCAATATACAGTTTGGCATCATTTTCAGAGGGTTTAGAGGCCATCTTCAAGGAGGCCGAAATCTTATCTTGTTACAGCCAGTGAGGGTGCATTTTGCTAGGGAAGACAATCATCTACAGCAAGGGAAAAGCTTGGAGCTCTAGATCTTTCGTATTCATCTTGAGGAGGCTTTTGGAAGCCTATATATTCATCTCTCTATTGTATCTTAAAGGCATTATCATCCATACACTCTACTCTCTTATATGTATTCCAGATCTGCTCCATTTTGTATGAGGTCAGAGATATATCTAAATAAAATCAGATCTGACATATTTGTGGCTATTTCTTGTGTTATTTATCTTGCATCTTGTTGAGTATGTTCCATTGCTATATCTTTATCATTTACTGGCTGCAAACACACAAAGAATCATCACCATAAACCCAGCAAAGCTCAAGAAGACAAAAATCTGCAAAGTGTTTGACAAAATACCACAACCAGAAAACATAAAACTTAAAATGTTCCAAGCAAATCTGTTTGGGAACATTACAGTGGTATCAGAGTGAAGATTCCTCCCAGCCTGAGGGGTCTTCGATAAGGAGAAAATATCTGATTGAAGGATGAGCAAGTAGCACGTTGTTTAGTGGTCTAAGAGAATGGATAACCAAGAAAAGCTTCGGGTAGAATTGGATCTAGCCATATATGAGTGGATATCAGAAATACATAATAATAATAGAGCATGGTGTACACAAGGGAAAGAGGATACATCCCCACAAATTAGTGGATTGACAAGAGCACAAATTGAGCCTACACCCATTAGGAGCAAGGAACTTTGCTACAGTTGCAAAGAGCCTTGTGAGCCAGATCACAGATGCAAGGGTAAAGGGAAAGTGCATTACATTGAGGTGCACTATGATGTAATGTCCCCATTTTGGGACATTATAACACTACAACATTTCAGAGTGTTATGCCTACCCGAGTAGCCAGATAGGGGTGACAGAGAGTTTGGGAGATATTGAGGGGTGTATTTGGGCCTGACTTGCATCGATCATCATCAGGATCCATTCCGCACAGCTAGGCTTTGGTTTCGTTGTGTTCCGACGATTTCCGTAATTTTGAATTATTATGGGTCATATCTTAATTAAATTCACTAAGAAGGTCATACTGGGCATATTACTTGGAGAAACCTCTTAATGTAATAGCTCATCAGAATCGGGAGGAAGAGCACTACAGGATAAGATGATGAGAAGTGACTTTCAATGGCCGGAGAAGCCATCGGGATGGATAAATCACTTTTTAGAGGTAAAATGGTTAATTAATTAATTAATTAAGTGATTTAATCAAGGAATAATAAAATAAAGTAAAAGTCCCTTGGAGGGAAAAGGTCAACAACGAATTAGGGTTTCGAGAAGCTATAAAGGAAGGGTAAAGCAACCTAATTCATTATGCATTGCTATGATTTGATGTTGAGAGTTCCCAGAGGAGGAAGAGAGTCGACCTTATTGTTTTGTGGATTTCTAGAGGAAACCACCACCATTGATCGGTTTCGGTGTTGAGAGACACACCCTAGCCCATCGGAGATACCATCCAGGTATTTCACCGTACTTTTCAGGAGTATCCATTGCAAAGTGCGCAGCTCAGCCAGTGAGGGCGCAAGTCAGTTTGAGGGTTTGGAGAGCTGCACGAGGTCTGTGTCCAGATTGCAGTTTCCTTCCGACCCATTTGAGATCCAGCCAGGGCGCTTCTATTGAGCCATCTATCATCAGATTCTAACGGTGGAATCTTACAGATCGCCTCATCCAGCCATTTAGGGCGCAGCGCCTCAGGACAGATATTTGGGGTTGCATGCAAAGTATAAGAGCAGATCCGAGCAAATCCTTCCGACCCAGTTCCGCATTTGGTGAGACGATCGTTTTGAGCCCTATAGCAGCAGATTCCATTGGTGGAATCCTTTGGGGTGCATCCAGTGTCCCAAGAGGCGCACAAACCCCCCAAGGGTCCAGATCCAGTGCCTTAGAGACCAGATCCGAGATCCAACACTCATCCATTTCAGTCTAGAGGCCAGGGCGTTTCTATTGGAGCAGTTTCCAGCACATTCTGACGGTCTATCTTTCCGGACGAGTTTTCCAGCTAGTAGCGGTTACCGTACTTCTCCGAAATTGCATATTTTTGTTGATCTATCCGTGCATGCATCAGATCTGCTATCATCTTCTGATCACGGGTATTTTTATGCTACTTGCTTGTATTCCAGTGATGATCCATGAGATCTAGCTGACGTTTATATTCTATATTTCCAGTGGGCTATTGTATTTCCATGCTTGAGCCATATAATACATGAAATTGGGCAGTTGATGTTCTTTACTTATGCATGCGTCCTTTATATGCTATTTAAACCATAAATATGCAACATGCACATGCAATAACCATCAAGATCTCAAACATACAACTGAAACACATCCAGAAACCCCCAGTGTATCATATTTGCAAGATAAAACAATAGATCAGTAGCAAATATCTTGATCAGCGGGATCAGGGATATTACATATGACAGTGAGGAGGATGAGTATAAGGATGAGGCCTTAGATGCCTCATTAGAGCAGTCACAGGACTCTTGTGTAGTTGTTGGACAGTTGGATGGATAGGATGATATTGCATATTCTTTAGCTTCCCTATCAGACAGTGTTGAGGACTCAACACCTCAGCATAGTGGTGACACTTGTGAGGATTCAGATGTGTTAGCACCTGGTATGAGGTCATGCGTAGGGGATATTGTTCCTCCCATGGAGATGAGCATGACACGGTCCTTACCTTCTCGGACATTTATGTTAGACATGACACAGGAGGATATCAGTGACATTCTGGAGGTGGTAGAGGAGCCTTGTGTAGTATTGGAACACAAGGGACATATGGATCAACAGACCCAGGAGGAGAGGCATGGCTTAGAGCCAATTGACTATATGCATACCTATCAGTATGAGGAGAGAGAGTCACCTCTTTTGGGGAGTCTATCGTTAGATCGGGTTGTGGAGACCGACAGCTTGTTGGGATACTCACTTCCAAGACCGGTCTACAGTGATGAGGATGCACTCCTTATTGGTCGAGATGACCATATCTCATGTCTGGACACATCTATATGGGATCCAGGTGCAGATGACATTAGCAGAGTGAGTGCACAGGAGGATACAGCTGCCCATACAGGATACAGTGTGATTCAGATGGGGGTAGCAATTGGTGATGATGTGTAGTGGCATACAGGAGGACTCAGTAGCACAGTGGACAGTGGGCAGTTCAGTGTCTTATCTTTTGAGGAGTGTGTTGTTGGGGATTCCATTGTTGACACTAGCAGTGAGAGGCATGAGGTAGCACCTCAACAGGATTGTGATCAGGAATCACGACACTTGACAGGTCAACTAAGAGTCAGTCAGGACATGATCATGGCAGCCACTAGATGCATTGATGATACACATGCATTGGTGGTAGGTTATTGTTGGAGGGCCTCAATGGCATATGATAGTTCAGATGGGGGGCTTGCCATTGATGACTTCCATACACTCAGGGAGAGAGTGATTGTGATGAGGGCCGACTACCAACAGTTGTTGATGGATAGAGATTACATATTGAAGGTTGGCGGGATATATCACAGAGCAATGAGGGAGACTCTTGGAAGGCACGCAGACAACCCTTCAGGAATTAGGGTCCATATTAGAGGAGCTCCTTGATGAGACTAGTCGGGGATCCACTACATCTATCTCAGTAGAGAGCCAGATGTTTAGTTCAGCTACTTCACCAAAGGATGTTGGTGGGTTGGTAGAGGAGCACTAGTTGATGGCGATGCGCGAGGGACACCCAGGATTGTTGATGGATATGGAGAGATGTGACCAAGAGATGTTGGAGGATATCTATGTGTCATAGGGACCACCATTCATGAGGGGTTCTAAGACAGTTGGTCATACATATACACCTGGGGATTCCAGAGCCAAGGGCAGTTATAAGGACACTTCCATTGGTGTTTCAAGAGTGGATGACACTGTGACAAACAACCTGTTTGATAACTATAAGAATATCCAGTATAAATAGGATAATACACAATAATCCATTAAGGATGGTAAATATAATTGAATGATAGATGATATCTATACAATGAGAATGAGGGCTCGCTTATATACTCACACAGGGGTGCCCTTACTAACAGTCATGTCCTTTGAGACATGTATTTTCATTGATTACTAGCTATTATTTATTAATTTATTATTTAATCATTATCTATTTATATCTTTATTTATATGTATATTTATGTTCATAACATTGCCTTCTTCTTCAAAATGCTTTGTCCTCAAAGCATACTTATTGAAGACTTATCTCTTGCTCTGGCTTGTAATATTGTCTCTTGTTTCTTCATCTTTAAGCTAGTGATCGTTGAGGACCTGAGACGATAGGATCTTCTAAGCGTTGAGTAGAACTGTCGAATTGTAAAGGAGTCTACCCACCCTAGTTCGATCTTTTGTGGAACTGTGTGTTTATAGGGTTCTTGAAAGAAACTTGATGTATTTCGACTCTTATGATAGCGTCTACTTTGGGCACCACTTGTACTAGAAGTAATATTCTTTGGAATATCTATCATTTCCTTCTGTTGAGACATTGATTGGTTGAAATATCTACCTTTGTAATTAGGATGTCGATAAGGCATCCTTGCAATTTGATCTTTATTTCTTATACTTGCATCTTTTTCTTGATTAACTTTTGGAATTGAGACTTCTTCATATCTCTGGCTTGTTTGTACCTCGACATTTGAAAACTTCTTTACATCAGTTGGATTTGCTTCCTTTTGAGTTGTAAGGTTGATTGGGTCTGTCATCATTTCCTTATCGACTAATGATGTTTTGCGATCTAGCTTTTCTTGTAAAGTCTTCTTATCCTTCTTCAACTTTTTAATTTGTGTTAGTAAATTTTGATTATGAACCCTTAGGCATGAAATTTCTTCTTCATCTTCTGATTTGCCAACTTTATTTATAATATTTCGATTCTCTGGTTTTTCATCTTTCATCTTTTTAATTTGTTCAAGCAATTTTTGATTAAGGTTCTTCAAACGAGAAGATTCTTCATCCTTTCATGATAATTTCTTCTCAAGATCTTGATTCTCTTGCTCCAACTCCTGAATGCGTTGTTTTGTATCCCTTGACTTCTTAATCTGAGTAAGTAGTTTTTCACTATGATTTTTTAAGCGAGATATTTCTTGGTTTTTATCAGCAATAACTTCATCGTATTCTTTTTGCATCTTTGATATCGAGTTCTCATTATCTGGAAGGATCACCTTCGAGATATCTTTAAAGTCTTTTGATGAAGATGTTATCGATTTTGACCTCATAGTAATGTCTTGAAGAGTCATCATCTTCTTTTTATAGGGAAAAGTCACAAACTTTTTTTCTATGTTTAAAATGAAGGTACCTAGTTTTGTTAACCAGCGTAACCTGAGAATGATGTCAATCTCTTCTTGAAACATAGTTGTAACATTGAATTGAGATATATATTCATAATCATCAATTGTTACTAGCAAGTCTTTAATTTCATATTGTCTCTTGCAAAAAATATGTCTTTTTGCTTATGTTATGCTCCGAAAAAAAAATTGATTCACCAAATTAATATTAATAGAATTCTCATCCTGGGTCTTCTGATAACGATGTTAACCTCTCTTCCTTGAATAATCCCCTTTAATGTAAATAACCCATAAGTTGAAATGCAACATCCTTCATAAGAAAATCTTCCATTCATCATTTTAGACTCCATTTTGTTTTTCGTTGCAAATTTACGGTAAATAATACTTCGATTTTTAATGTAATACCCTTGGTGTTTATAACTTATTTTTTCCCAAGGGAATTGAATACCTTTTTAATCTCTTCTTTTAATATCGTCGTATATAGCTTTTATGAACTTTTTTTTTCACTTTATATTAAATGTACTTTACTACTTATAACTTAGGAAACTCTTGAATGTTTAAAGGTAAGCCTTTTCCTTGACTTATAACTTGTACTTTAATGAAAAGGTACTTTTAATATTTTATATATATTCAACCCTTTTTTGAACTTCCAACTTCTCTTATATATATATAAATATATATATATATATAAATATATATATATATATATATATATATATATATATATATATATATATATATATAGAGAGAGAGAGAGAGAGAGAGAGAGAGAGAGAGAGAATTTCCTTTTTTTTTATACTCTATTGTAATATACCCCTTCTTATAAACTTTGAGTTGGAAACGTAAGAACTTTCCTTAATAAAATTATATGTAAGGTTGAAGTACTTTATTTCGATGCTCTTACAAGGTCACGAATTATTATTTTAACCCCACTCCTTATATGACTGGCATTAATTATTGTTTTACCACACAATTAATGATTGGGAGTAATTATCAATTACCACACAATTAATTAAAGTAGGGCTGTGACTTATTCTAAAGTGATGGCACCTTTCTGCTCTACACAATACCGCTATTCAATGATCAATGCAAATACTCCTAAATACATGGAATTCAGCGTTACTGTGTTACCTATTGATGATCGTATAGACTATAAAATTGATTGAATTATATGGAGGGTATGGAGTTTTTTAAACAATTCAATTTGTATGGCAAGTAGATGTATGGAGAAACTGGTACGACAATGATCTGTACGACACAGGCAATGTGACAGTAGACTACGGCAGCAATGTGACGGTAAACTGTATGTGTAGCAGAAAAATCTGGTGGTTGTATACGGCACTTCAATTAATTGCATTAATTGACTATGAAACGATTAGTTGTACGGGTGATGATTAAATGTACAGTTCCTTAAAACGATTAATCATACGGTGTGCAGAATTAATGTAGACAGTACGGAAATTAATTTATTTGCAGCAGATTTTTGTGCCGATGATAGTGTTGGCAGATGGATGTCAGAAAATTTTTATTTTTCAATTTCTTCAAATGAAGTGAAAAAATTTCTTCCTTCAATTTTTATTTTTCAAATTTTCTTCTAATTTTCTTGCAGCGGAAATAATTCTTCTTTCACGGTATTTCTGAACTTGTAATGGCTAAAAGCCTGATTGTGGTCAAGGACCCGAAGAAGTCAGAAAAACTCTGAAATTTTTTGTGCGTGGCTACAAGCCTGTATGGCCAATGGTCGGGATCAGAAAAACGACGCTCTGATACCAATGTGACAAACAACCTGTTTGACAACTATAAGAATATCCAGTATAAATAGGATAATACACAATAATCCATTAAGGATGGTAAATATAATTTAATGATAGATGATATCTATACAATGAGAATGAGGGCTCGCTTATATACCCACACAGGGGTGCCCTTACTAACAGTCATCTCCTTTGAGACATGTCTTTTCATTATTACTAACTATTATTTATTAATTTATTATTTAATCATTATCTATTTATATCTTTATTTATATGTATTATTTGTGTTCATAACATCCATATAGAGGTTGACCCTGCAGTACACCTTGGATACATGATGATGCAAGACGATACAGAGGCTTGCATGAGTATACAAGGGCATATGATGATGAAATTTAGTTCACAAGGGCCTGCAGAGGTGTACAGTGGGGTTCAAGGGGACGCATTGGATTGCAAGGAGGAGACATACTTAGTGGAGCATGGAGAGTCCTCCCCCTTGCAACAGTACATAGTTCTGGGAGATCACCTTCACAGTAGTAGCAATGATATGAGTGATGATGGAGGGAGAGTGATTGACCAGCAGGTTGTGGAGTTACCGACTATTGTACCCGATGGTTGGAGTTTAGTGATGAGTACATGCGCTTATTCACCATGGGTACCAGTGGATGAGCTTTTGGTCAAGTCCTTGGGATTGACCAAAGCATATGATACTTCCGATGCCTACAGATGATTGCAGTTATTTATGTTAGCCTTTCCCGATATTTCATCATTGACAGCAGCAAAGGGGGAGATAGACAGTGTCAGGGGACATGGAGAGTAGATAGGCAAACACCTCTTGATAGGAGTTACTTTATTACATACAACAGGATAGGGGAGGACCATCAGAGAGAGACAGTTGAGGCCTTGGGCATGATGGAGCATATCTTAGGCCATGGGACAGAGGATATCTCAGAGGTTGATACAGATTCAGATTCTCATTGGGATGAGGATAGAGGGCTTCCGAAAGTTACCAGGATGGCACATCAGCAATTAGTGGCGACTGGAAGTGATGACCTTCTAAATTTGCCATGGGATCCGGAAGTCCATTTGGTCAGTAGTTTGCTTCACCTTATGATGGTCTGGGTTGTGCCAAAGAACAACATACTTCACTCTTGGATTATTTTGAGAGGACTTCCTGGGATTTCTTCTATGTGGCGAGACAGGTTCTCCCTATTGATACTCGCGATCGAGTTTGACGATGGATGGGCAGATTTTGGTTCCACAAGGATACCTTTACAGGTTCAGCTTCTTGATAGCAGGCATAATTATCACAAGTATTTTAGCATGAGGATCAAGGAGTGGGGGATCCAGTATGTATACGTTGGGTAGACAGTCATGATCAGAGTAGTGCAGCATCAGCGTGATGGTCCCTTTCAGAGATTAGCATGGGACCCTAGGATTACAGGGCTAGGCATTTCATTGACTGATGGAGGCGAGTGGATCTTTGCCGGGGAAAATCACTTTGATTTTCCATTGAGCTTCAGTTTTGGGGGGAGCACGTCACTTGTTGGTGATTTGTTGAGGTCTGGTAGTACCTCACTATGGCAGCGACACATTCAGTCGGTGGAGGCCATGTTGGGTTTAGTATGGTCTTGGAGATCAGACTCATTTCGGGTGGAGGTCGTGTGTTATTTGCAGGAGACTCATGGTGTTGATATCTTACAAGACTATACTTCACAGGGCATTGCAGTTCACATCRTGATATGGGATCCAGGGATTGGAGTGTTGGGTAGTCCGGAGTTTGATGGGGTCAAGATCCGAGTAGAGTGGTTTCTTGGGGAGTTGAYCGAGGAATCAGGATTGGGTGCACACGATCATTCTACTCATCAGAAGCATTTGGGTATCATGTATGGTGATCACTTGGAGGGTCGTGTCTTGAGGAGAGTTTACTATAGATCACACAGGTGGATATGGGATCTGGGTATCATCTACAGATTGATTTAGTTATTTCTTAAGGACAAGCAATATTCTAGCAGGGAGCACTGTAATGTCCCCATTTTTTGGACATTATTATATTACAAAGTGTTATGCCTACCAGAGTAGCCAGATGGGGTGACAGTGGATTTAGGAGTTATTGAGGGGTTTTATTGGGCCCGACTTGCATAGTTCATCATATTTCATCATCAGTATCCATTCCACACAGCTTGGCTTAGGTTTCGTTGCATTCTGACGATTTCCATACTTTTGAGTTATTATGAGTCATATTTTAATTAATTTCACTAAGAAGGTCATTTTGGGCATAATACTTGGAGAAACCTCTTAGTGTAATAGATCATCAGAATCGGGAGGAAGAGCACTACAGGATTAGATGATGAGAAGTGACTTTCAGTGGCCGAAAAAGACATAGGCACAAATAAATCACTTTTTAGACGCAAAAAGGCCAATTAATTAATAAAGTGATTTAATTAAAGAATAATAAAAATAAAGTAAAAGTCATTTGGAGGGAAAAGGTGAACATGGGGGATAAAAGAGAGATAGGGGCCTTTATTCTCTCATTATGTTGATTATCATTTTGATGTTTGGCTTCTTGCTAGAGAGCCCATGCACTTGGGGGTTTTGAGGGTTTTGACTGAACAAACCCTAGAGATCAGCTCGGTGGTGAAAGATCCCAACCAACCTAGTCCAAGCTAGGTCACGAAGGTGAAAGATTCTGTTGACCGCCTATTCAGCACAGGGGTCAACTCATGTATCATGAAGATTTATCTATGTCGAAGACAGAAATGGTCCTACCGGGTATCTGATACCCTAGCACTTAAATTTTTGTAAACGGGATTTCCGCACCCCTGCGTGGGTTAATAATGTAATAATGTCTGCATGGATCATAGTTAGGTCAGGTACCTTGGGTGATCCATCAGGGGAGTTCCTTTCATCGGGGGTTTTTTATCCTCAGGTTGTCGACCAGACAAGCTCCTGGCCGACTTC
>JASDQU010281787.1:0-14666 GCA_032191745.1 Picea mariana
ACCTGATATAAGTTTTTTTGTAAAGGTATTTGAGTTTCAGGTACCTGAAAAACAAATTTTGTTAGCACTAGATGTTTTCCTAAAAGTTACTCCATCCATATGGTGGGTTGCACACAGAGAGGAGATGAAAGACTAGTCACAATGCAACAGACTCATGCAAATAAGGTTTGGTATTGAGGAAGAACACATTGCATAGAAGTATACAAGAGAAAGTGGTATAGAGGGTCATGTTGAGCAGTGCAAGGCTTTATAGAGTTCATTACCAGAGAAAGAATGGATGCAAATATTTATACACACATTGGACACAATTCCGAAGAGCTGGTATTTAGAATTGGAAATTCGAAGGGAAACAACACAATGGGAAGAGTTGTTCCAGAGGTTCAGAGTCACGTTTATATTTGAACATGAATCTCCATCAACAGATGCAGTGCTACAGGCCATTCCAACTAAGATATTCTCAGAAGAAGGGTTGATGCAGGTGGTACTAGTATGCAGTGTACATAGAGCCAATATGAATGTCCATGAGTTATTGGAGTGTTACAATGTGGTTAAGGAAGAACATGATGAAGAAGATGCTAGGATCGTACAAGTACCTGAGACAAAAGGAGAATGAGCAGTAGACATGCTAGATCTTGAGTATGTTGCATACACATAGCCTATAAAGATGCAGAAGGTAAACATTGGGACGATAGAGAATCCCAAGTTTGCGCAGATAAGAGATTATTGGAGTGATGAAAAAATAGAGAAGATTGTAGTCTTTCTATGAGAATATCAAGACCTATTCCCGATAATATTTTTAGATATGAAGGGGATATTGGAAGACTTAGGTGAGATGAAGATTCCAATAAAAACAAGTGATAATCCAGTGCGACAGAGGCCTTACAGGTTAAATCCAAAGTACAAAGTAAAGGTGAAAGCTAAACTAGACAGTATGTTGGATGCAGGAATTATTGAACCACTGGAAGAATTCGAGTGGATCAGTCCAATTGTAGTTTAGGAAAAGAAGACAGGAGGAATCAGGATCTGCATGGATCTAAGGAAGTTGAATGACACATGTTTACATGACCCATTCCCAAAACCATTCATAGATGAGGTACTAGAGAACGTAGGAGGACAAGAAACTTATTCTTTCACAGATGGATTCTCGAGGTAACATTAGATAAAAATTGTGCAGGAGGATTGACAGAAGACTAATTTTGTGACAGAGTGATGGATTTAACAATATACATGAATTCCCTTTGGACTGAAGAAGGCCCTGGTGGTATTTTCCAGAGTTGTGGTAGCAGTGTTCAAGGAATTTATTCATAAATTCCTGGAAGTATACTTAGACAATTGGATTGTGTTCAGTCTATTGAAGGATCACATAGAAGTACTCGGGATGACATTGGATAGGTCTAGACAGTGTCAAATCTCATTGAACCTAGAGAAGTGTATTTTTTGTGCACCATTTGGAATTTTTTTGGGCCATGTAGTTTGAAAATGGGGATTACTCGTAGATCCAACCAAGATAGCAGTAATTATGGAGTTAGAACCACCTACATCAGTCATAAAACTAAGGGAAACTATGGTTCATACAAGCTATTACAAGAATTTTATCAAGGGATACACGTAGATCACAACACCGATGGAAAATTTGTTGAAGAAGGAAGTAAAGTTTCAATGCAACAAGGACTGTCATAAGGGATTGGACACCTTAAAGAAAAAACTAGTGATCTCCCCAATTTTGATCTTTACATATTAGAAGAAAGAGTTCCATGTACATGTTGGGAACAGTACTATCTCAACCAGGGGAGGGAGACAGATATCACCCAATTTCTTTCACAAGTAGGAAGCTATCCATAGCAAAGAATAATTATACTACCATAGAATGAGAAGGATTGGAAATGGTCTATGCATTACAAAAGTTCATACATTATTTATTGGGGTCTCACTTCAAGATGTACACATACCATTCTGCTTTAAAATACTTATTCAACAATACAATGTCGGGGTGGAGAATATGCAGATTGCTACTATTGTTCCAAGAATATGATTTTTAGGTTGTAGTGAAACCGAGGAAGTTGAATGCAGGGCCATATCATCTATTGCACATATTATCAAGAGAAGATGCAGGAAATTTAGATGACAAATTACCAGATGCACAATTATTTGTAGTAAATATGGTGGATGGTTGTTTCTAAAAAATAATATAGTTTCTATGTATAGGTATGGCTCCATCAGACATGACATTGGCACAGAAGAAACAATTGGTAGTGGAAATAGCAAATTATCAGTCAATTGTCAGGAATTTATACAAGTTGGTTGCAAATGGAATATTGAGACATTGTGTGTTGTAACATGAAAGACCAATGATACTAGAAGAATCACATGACGGAATTGTAGTACATTATGCAAGGAGAGAAATTGCACAAAATATTTTTTGCATGGGGATTTGGTGGCCTACACTTCACAAAGATGTGAAGGAATATTGCCAGTCATGTGATGTATGTCAAAGAGTGGGAAATCCATCTAGGAGGGATGCAATTCATTTAAATACAAAAATTGTGTTGAAACCATTTGATAAATGGGCCATAGACTTTGTAGGGCCAATAAATCCACAAGCAAGAAGATCAGGGGCAAGGTACATCATCACTGCAAAAGAGAATTTGACAACATGGGCAGAAGCATCCCAATTACATATTGCACCTCAGAGAATGTTGCAAGGTTTTTGTTTGAGAATGTAGTCACAAGGTTTGGATGTTCGTGCATATTAATCAGTCATCAAGGCACACACTTTATGAATAATAAAATTGCAGCATTGACTGAGGAGTTCCAAATCCATCATAATAAGAGTACCCTGTATCATCCTCATTCCAATGGAACATTGGAGGCTTTCAATAAAATATTGGAGAATTCCTTGACCAAAATTTGCAACGTAGGGAGAGATGATTGGGACATAAGAGTTCTTGCAGTGTTATGGGCTTACGGGACCACAAGTAAAACGTTGATAAGTCAGACATCTTTCATATTGGTCTATGGGAAAGAAGCAGTGATGGCAATGGAGTTTATTCTACCTGGCCTACACATTGCAATAATCACTGAGCTATCGGACTCCAGCGTAATAGAGGAGAGATTGGAATAGTTAGTACAAATTGAGGAAGATCAATTTTTCATAGGTTTCCATCAGCAAGTTCAGAACACTAGAGATAAGGCTTGACATGATCGACACATCAAACAAAAAAAGTTTCAAGTGGGAGATTTAGTATTACTCTATGACATCAAGTTCATGCAGCATCCAGGAAAGTTTATAATGCATTGGTTAGGACCCTCTGTAATTCAGCATGTAATAGAGACAGGTGTTGCATAGTTGGAAACCTTGAATGGAGAAGTCAATGGATCAATGGTGAATGGAAGTTGGCTGAAACTCTATAGAGATGGATGGCAGTCTGCGTTATAATCTGGGATGCACCAGAACACATGTATTATAGTAGTTGTACTATATTAGGAAGGAAAAACATAGAAAAACAAATAAAAAGTAGAAAAAGGAAGAAAATTAAATAAAAAGTAGATATACAAAAAAGAAAAATATTACATATTAAAAGGAATTGGCAATTGCACATAAGGAATTGTTATCACACATCAGAATGGAACTGCGTCAATTTAGAAAAAAATACACAGAAGAGAAATATCACGAAGCATACAGAGGAAAAAGCAAGAATGGTTGTGCAGTTTGAAAATGACAAGACCATTGGAAGCATTAAAACATAGAAACAATGACTATGAAGTGAGAATGACATGTCATAAAGGTTTCATGGAATATTAAATGGTAAAAGTCATCAAAAATCACGATAAATTGGCAGTACGAGGGAAAAATCATAGGACATATTTGTTAGTAAATATGCATTCATTTAACAACTCATCAACCGCATTGGCAGATTGGAAAATTTAGTTAAGGTGGGATGAGACAGGTACAGTTGGTAAGAAGGAACAAATCATTAAAAGGTCATTAAGTGTAAGTCATTGTTGCATGCAAGCGAGAAAATCAAAGATACTAGAGTGAATTTGAGTGCATCAAAGCCGAGCTATAGCTACTAGAGAGAAAACATAGATCCAGTTAAGGAATCTATCACGGAAGATGAAATTCCCCACCAAAGGTTGGAGTGCCATCTATAGCAACGTGAAAACAAGAAAAATGCCCAGTAAAACACCAGAGGTCGAAGAAGTACCTGGAGCTTTGGATTTGGCATCACAGGAAATTTTCCACAAATATTACCTCCCACCGAGGATGGATAATGCATCACCAATCATTGTACCATCCAATGGGAAATACCCACTGACAACATCACTAGTTCCACCTAGTGTAAGAATTGAAGGAGAAATGCTCAGCAAGATTGTCAGACTAAAGTTCATGGATAATGAAATTACCAAACAAAAAAAATTCCCAGAGCTGGCCATGGAAAATTATTTTCACACTTGGAGCGTACCAGACACTAGAGAAATCCTGCTAGAGACACAATAGTGGGAAACAATACCAGAGAAAGCATGCGTATTGAACTTGTTGGAGATCCCACATTTTGGGTGAAGCTTGGATATTAATGCTTATGTGAAGGTGTTTCTCATCTGCATCCATGGAGGGAAACTATGGCTTGAACCCCCAGTGTTAATTTATATTGTGTTAATTGCATGCAATAGATTACTCCCAAAGGTTGGTGAGAATATGGCCATTTTGTTTAAAGAGGTAGAAGAGAGATCCCTCTCAGACTCGATGAAGGAAAGTTCCAAAAGTTTAGGGGAAAAAAAGGATTGGATGTGAAAAACATCAATGACAAAAATGTTCAATTTGCAATGCAAGTGTTGGCCTACAAGTTGCTACGCAGTGCAGGAAGGATGAAGTACCAGTTGCATTAATTGTAGTTGTAGAAAAATGTGTCAAAGGGGTTCAAATGAATTGGGCCACCTTCTTGGTGAACCAATTCTTGCAGGATTTTGTTGAGGCCTAGCAAAAGGGCACAAAATTCCACTATGCATGGTTGTTGATTATGATTGCGTTGGTCGGTTGGAAATAACTAGGTTACTGTCAAAACAGGCGCACATCAGGCAGAGGCAATTTGGTTGGGAGATATTCCAACTTATGGCATATGATGAGTAAGAGAAGATAAAATGACAGTAATGCCACATTTATGTATACTTGGAAAATATCACACATCTAGTTGCACACACACCACACATATCAACAGAGACAGTAGAAACATATAATGATATCGCACATTTTAAAGAAGGAATGCACCACGTGTATATTCAGGTCAAGAAGGACTGAGTGCGCCAATGGTTTCCCACCAGTTATAGGTTAGCCACAGAGGACATATGTTTGATAGTGAATGATTGGGAATATGGCCGGAAAATCCCAGCACAGAAAATAAGGAAACTAGAAGAGGATGAAGAGAAAGATAAAAGTGATGAGGAACCAAATGACGAGCAAGGGAATGAACAAAATAATGGTGGAGGAGATATTCCTAGCCCATCCACAACAGAAGAAAATTAGGCATTCCCTACAACAGGGGAAAAACAGAAGGACAAGGGAAAATAATTGACAGGAGGGGCGCACAAGAAGAAAAAATCACATAGGGAAACCCCCATGTATACTTTAACCAATGATGATATGGACCACATAGGGTACTAGGTATGGGACGTCATGGAAGAAATAATTGTGGAATACACCAAAAAACAAGAAGAATAATAAAAAAGAGTGCAGGATCAGTTGGAAACACTCCAGTAGATGTTCGAATTAGCGAGCATCACCAAAGAGTGCAAGATCAAGGAAGGACCATCCACGATTCTAGGAAAGGAAGCAGAAAGTGCACATTCGATATTGACCCAATTAGCAACCAGGCATAGGATACTACAACTTCAGATAGATGCACTGGAATTTTCGATGGCCAACTTGAAGAAACAGGAGAATACACTATGACATCTTAACCTGGTTGTATCGAGGATACCGATACAAAAACTACAAGACTTGAAAATAGGCTTACTACAAGAGATTAATAGAAGAGGAGAGGAAGTACAGGAGGAGATAATCAAAATGATGGATGAAAGATATTAGTTACAGTAGCAATATGACATTGTGCTCCAACAAAAGAAGAAAGTTGAAGGTCGAGTGGAGGAGTTCATGAAGGACAAAACCGAGGCTGAGGAAAGGGTGAATAAATCCCTCAAGGAAAAGGATGAAGTTGAAGGTATAGCACAGAAAACCAAAGAAGTTGTCCAAAAATTATACAAGGCCATTCCAGAAGTCCCCATAATGGTAGAAGCTAATATTGAATAACAAGTGTTAAAGATCGACGAAGTCATCAAGTGCTTATGTGCGCAGATTAAGGAATTACAATTGTGGAGCATGTCAAGAATTCCACCAAAAGTCATATAAGGAAGAGAGAGAATGGTGACAACAACAGTCGCCAATATCAAGAAATTAGAGGAAAACTGCACCAAATTCTGCGAGTACAATGCGCAGATATGGACAGAGTTAGTAGAGGATACAGAGATGAAGGTTGTGTAATCCCAATTAAGAGAAGCACAAGAAAGGGGGCAACAAGATTTGGATAAGATAACTACTCTTCGACTAGAAGAACGTATGACAACCATTTTGGCTTAGAGGGGGTCATACTTGGAAGTGGAGAAGATAAGGGGTTGACAAAATATCCTTCAAAAATGATTGGGACGACTATAGGAAGAAGAAGTAGGGATAATAGGGGAACTACCCATTGTGTATGGAAAGGTAAAACAAGAAGCATATGAAGCAAAGGAAAAACTCACATCCTTGACTACATAAGGGGGTGAGGAGATCGCAAAAAAAGAGGTCACGATAATCAAAGAAGTGGAGGTAGCAAAGTTAGCCTCTCAAAATTTCATTGTGGCATAGAAGAATAGGCAACAGGCCTGAGTGGCTCGGGATGAGCCACAGGTAAGTGTTGGGGTCCTGTTGGATAGGAAGTTTTGGGATGCAATTTTGGTAAAAATTCTAAGTATATAAGAAGTGTGTAAAAGAAGAAGGAGGACTAGAGAGTGCTCAGCTAAGGTGCATCCAAGAGGAAAATGAATAGTGGAAGTGCATCTAGAAGTAAAACACGCAGAAAGAAGGAATGAAGTTGAGAATAAAGAAGGAAAATAAAGAAGGAGGAAAAAGCGAGAAAAAAGGAAGAATGACAGCTTGACATGCTAAATATGGAAGGACACACAAAAGTAGGAAAGAATGAGTAGTCGAAGTGAAAAAGCAACATGCATACGGAAAAACAAGTGAAAGCAGCTGAACAACTAGTTAACTGGAGTTGTCATGCAATGTAATAGCTTTTTGGGAGGAAACAAGTAGGGTTTTACGCCCTATATTGTAAATATAAATATGGAATAGGTTGGGAGAATAGGGGTTCTCTAGTTGGTTGGTTGTTGTTCTTGATTTTTTGTTCTAGTCTGTAAAAGAGAGGAATGAATGTATGAATGTAAGAGATGATGCAGAGAGAGAGAGAGAGTCTTGCATTGTAGAGTGGCTAGGATAGGAGGGAAGAAATATAATCATGACATATCTTTGTAAGCGTAGTGCATAAGCTAGAAGTAGTTGACAACCACATAACAAAGATTCTAGTCATTGTGGATGTAGCCTAGAGTTGGGTGAACCACGTTAAATATTGTGTTACATGTCTGTTATATGAATTTTCATGGATTCTTTTTTATGCTTATTATATTAGATCTATGTTATGCATAATCATTGCGCAATAATCTTGACTCTTACAGTGATGGGTTATGTGGTAAACTGGAATCTAATGATAGTATGAATCTGAAATCACTAAGTAATTAATAAGGAACAAGGACATAATTACGTGTACATAAATAATAAGGAAGAATGAATAGAATGGTCACCTCCCATTCCCTCACTACTGCAGAAACTTGGTTCTTGTAGTCCCAATAGATACCTCAAGTGAGACTTCATCTGTGCAAGCAGGTGATTCTGAAACGGTCGGTGTCTGGTGGGTTTTGTTGGTCATAGATATCTCAAACCTAGGTTCTTACAAATAGTGCACAACACAAACACTTGTACTTTGGTGTACCTTCTCTAGAAGTTGTATCATAGTGGGAGTCTTTCCAAGCTCTTCTAGGGGAGGGAAACGACACTTTCTTGTCAACTTTTGTGCCAATTTATGCAATAATGAATAGATTTCCATTGATTCAGTTGTCTCTCTATCTACTTTCTTCCCAGCTTGCTAGTAGTGGTCCAGTGAAGCGAGATCAATATTTTTGTTTATGTTTGAGGGGCGCGAAAGCTCGACTGGTGCATATGAATTCTGGGCGATCCATCTGTCAATGTTTCCTATGCCTTCTTGAAAAGTTATGAACTGGGTGTTTTTTATTAGCATTTGGCCATGTTGTTCTATAATAGTGGTCACTATCTGTTGAGATAGGTGCAGGTGGGCATACATATTGACAATGGCTTCTTCTAGTTCCACCTTGAAATTCTCTGCACTAGCCTTGAATATTTAGAAGTTTCTCTCATCTATCTTCACCTTCTTGAGTTGTTCTTATAGCTCTTTGATTTTTCATCCTTCTCTATATTTTGGTGGTATAAGTTTCAAACATTATCTTTTGTTTCTATAGTGAAATTAGTGCTAGAGAAATATATGGAGATTGGGTCCTTGCTAATGTTTATTATCACTAAGTTTTGTGTGAGGATTGACATTGGATTTCCTCCCATGACTAGCACTTTCCTTATTTTCTCTTGTACAATCCTACCCCTGGCCTTATCATATGTGAACTTCTTTAGATTGGGAACTTTGCTTGGTTTGAATAGGGTACAAATCCCCAAACCTATCCCATTGAATTGAGTATGACCACTAGCACCTATTTTTGATATCTACGAGATATCGATGTCCATTAGTGATGCATCATCGTTCCTTGCTTCTTCATCCTTCTTATGTTTCTCCTTCTTAGCTACCTTTTCTGTAGCATTATTTGTTTCTTTCCATGCTACTTCAATTGTAACTTTTTCAGTCGTTGCCTTTTGTTCAGCTTCCTTTTCAGCAACTACCTTTCTTTTGCTTCTACTTTTGTTGCTAATGTTGCATGAACCTTAACCTTATCTTTAACTTCATTGGTTTTCCTCTTTTTTGGTGGCATCATTATTCTTTTTGTGGACCTTTTCCTTCTTTCTCCTCTTATTTTATTCTACCATCTCTTCTTCCTCTACTGATCCTGATTGCAAATATGTAGTTGTAGTCGATGCCTCTGTTTTTGCCTCTTCTTCTGCTTTCTTCTTGGCCCCCTCATGACCTATTTATTCATCAATTATTTTCTCGATGGGTTTTCCTTGTCTCTTGGAAATGACTTCGTTGTATGTCCTGGCACCACAATGTACCTTTTGTTCTTCCCACGTGGACGAACTGTATTCCAATGGGATTCCATATTTAGCAAAGTGTTCCTTGACCACCTTTTTTTGGTCATGCCTCCTAAATATCTCTTCTCTGAATTTATATGAAAGCAATGCATCCACTTCATCTTTGGATTTATTTTTGTTTGCAAATGATTAGGCATCAATCCATAATGGGAGTGGGGGTCATATAGATTTATTATCCCATTAGAGTATTTCCCTGAAACTATCGATCACTGTCTAGTAAGCCACTTATTGGTGCACTAATTTTTCTAGGAAAAATTAGTGAAGTAGATGTGGGGATTTAATGGCTCTGTATATTTTGATATATGTGCCATGATCCATCAAATATCGTTCCCCTATTCTTATTATTACATCCAATGCTTTGTCGGTAATACATAGGGATGGCATGCAGAAAATGAATTTTTACAAGGGGGATAGTAATTTCTCACATATCTTGTCATACTTTATCGTATACTTACGCCCCCAAAGCACCTTGCAATAGATGTGGAAGACTAGGTATCTTGGATGTCATGCCCATCCCATATTTGGCTATTGATGTGTTATCCATGGAGGGCCGAGGGAATTTGTTTAGGGTTAAAATATCCCCAACCTCAGCATGTATATCTCTGGTGGGTAAGGGCACAAAAGGGTAAAGGTTAGGAATCGGTCGATTCTAGAATTTTGTGCTTCGACAACTTGACCAATACAAAAATGGATTTTAAGGGGGAGACCCTCAAACTGTGTTGGATTGTGTGAAGATTTTTCATGGAGGTATTAAGGGTTTAATATGGATTCAGCATTATGTCAGGGTTTTGGATTATGGGGGGAATCATTAATGTTGGGATGGTGAGGTTCAGAAAAAGACTAGATATAAGGAGGAATCGAGGAAATGGACTATCCCTAAGGTAGATATGAACTAGGGTACATGATATTTATCTATGGTGGAGACCAAGTGCATGATGGTAGGGGATTCATATGGAGGGAAGGTAAAAGGGTTGCAGGTGTCGAAGGTGGCTATCAAGAAAAAACTAGTAGGGCCAAAGTTTAAAGGGTCGGTGTCTAAAGATATAGAAAATAAAAAATATTCCTAACCCTAGAAAATATTACCAGTGAAAATGACAAGGACAGTTTTAGGGCCTATCTAGCACCTTTTATGACACATGGAGTCAGAGGGTAGGTCAAGGATAGAGTATTGTTGAACTCGTAATATCCTAATATTGCTCCATCTTCTCCATTAGACAATTAGTGAATGATAGTGGGAAAGGAATGAGAACACTTCGATCAACAAGTATCTTAGGAATTCAAAAGAACAATGGCTAAGTGTTTGAGGGGGAGCACCCTTTTATAGCCATCGAGTGCATTTAATGCAACTAGAGGGTTTTGGAATATTGTACTAGAAGTGATGTTGAGAACGTATCTAATGTGAATAATAGGTGTTAATGGGAAGGTATTCGATATGCACCAAAGGACATGGTGATAAAGTCTCTAGTGTATATTTAAGATGTTAATGCAAAGTATATTAGTGTATATAAGAGGAGAAATCGGGAACTCCTACAATTCAATCAGAGGATTTTGTAAGAAATCCTCTTGTCAAACTGGAGGAGTTAGCAAGAAGTTGTGCAGTTATCAATTCATTGTTTGGGAGGAGTTTGGGGAAAGTTCTCTGGTGGGCACCAGAGAAATTAAAGGGAACTCCTCTGGTGTATATCGGAGGAGTTTATAATAACTTTCTTGATGACTAAAACTCATTCTCAAAATATACCTAAGTTTCAAGAACAAATATGGAATCCCAAGCAAACTAAGAAAATTAAAGTAGCATTTTTAGAGAGGGGTAATAAATGATCAATATTCGAGAAATAATTCAAGCTAAGAATTTTTTATAGAAGAGAGTAGGAGGCTCCATTTTCTTGGAGAGAATATTTACAAGTAAATATACAAGAAAAAGGAGGTTGTTGATGCTTGGAACGACAAATGGCGACACACTAGGCAAAGCCATGAATCTCTGCAAAGTGGTATCTAAATACAAAATTTTGAGAATGAAAGCACAGATGATGCATGACCCCTGAGAGAAAGAGTAGATCCCATATATTTTTGAAATGTTGATTTTGTTGAGACAAAGTTTGTATGATACAAATAAGAAATTAGAACCATGCACATAATAGATTGATTACCATGAAATAAATTTTTCAAATAAATTAGCTTCAGGAAGGAATGAGGAGTACAAAAGTAAATTGAGACATTAGGAATGTTGAGAATACAAGTTGCTTATGCATTTCTCTGGTGTTGCTCCACTACCAGTGAGCATCCATAGTCATGACGGAGTCACCCCGGTGTCACAATCCTTTCTCTGCTACCAGTGAGCATCCATAACCCCGGTGGAGATACTTACATGTCCCACATGATCTGGAATGGATTTCGCCAATACTTTACCTTTTATAATTTGATTCTCTTTTATTCACAGAAAGGTGGATGGGGGGATTCTAGTCATCCTTTAAACCCATGAGTGATGACACCTGTGAAAGTGAGATTTTCCAAATTGATTATATATGAGAAAGATCCTTGAGTAACATTCCCTAGAGTACTACAAATTCATTTCCGAAACCATTTCTTCTTACTTCATACAAACACGAAAATTATTTTCTTAGACATGAACCTTGGCTCCATTCCTTGTCACATTTTAAGAGTACAATGCTCATATGTTGATAAACTATGTTCTGCTACTGGGCCTAACTTGAATTCATGCACAACAATGTTATAAAGCTATAATTAAGTTATGTTTAGAATCCAAACTACATATTTCTAATATTTTGACATCAAATGTGTTACACTTCAAAAGATATTCATGTCCAAACCATCAAACTTCTGTGGATTTCAAGGTGATAATTTTTGAGAGAGAAAAATAAAATCAACTAAAACCAAAAGTAAACAAAATGAAAAGCACAGAATGCATAAAAGGTAAAGTAAAATCGAGTAGAAAATCAAGACAAAAATCAAAATCTTTTATTTATCTAGAGGGAGGGAATTGCCTCAAGGGATAGTAGATGTCATGCAGGATTTGGCCGTAAATAAGGAGGATATATCCATCCCCTTCAATATTCTATAAATGATAAGCTCCTAGGAAAATATTTTCCTTTATCACAAAAGGACCCAACCACAATTGCTTAAACTTTGAGTGTTTTCCTTTGTCTTCATGTAGCTTATCCCATTTGAGAACCAGGTCAGCAACTTGAAAGTCCTTTTCGTGAGAAGATTTATTATAAAAACACTGTTTAATAGTTTGTTGGTGAGATTCAAACTTATTTTTCACTTTGGTATAGTTCTCCTCAAGGTTCAACAAATTATCGATGCATCTTTGGATGACGGGACATTCCCTCCCACGAAATTGTTGGGTAGGTTGGAGGGAAGGAAGGAAAATATTTGAAGGAAGAATAACTTATTTTTCGTACACAAGGAACTAAGATTAGGTCCCTATGGAAGTTGTTGTCGCAAGAGTTGGTTCTAGGTTGTAACAGAGCCAAGCCTTAGCACATTTTAAATGAAAAAATAAGTTATCATTCAGAACTTGATTTGGGTTGCGTGCAAGTAAATTCTAAGATAACCACAAACCACTTTTGATTAGAAGCTTCCCCTTCCAACCCGAGAGGGATCTCTTGAATATATGTCAAAATAGGATGTTCAATAAGATTAATAGCGGGCAGATCTGTGGATAACAGAAAGTTTAGATGTTTTTAGGGTTGATGGGTTGGATCGGAAAGTAGTCCATTGGGCATGGAGTCAAATGATCAAGCAAGTAATAAGAGTGTTTTTGCAATGGAAATCCATGGAGCAGAGGTGAGATAGAATTTGATTACAGAGGGAAGGATTTATAAAAAGTATGATAGCAGAATAAAGAGAAAACATATCAAAATGTAAGGAGCACTTAGCAATGAGTGAATTCCAAGCATAAATCAGTGGAAAGAGATAGCTGGGACAGAGCATCTAGTAAAGGATGAATTATGAACCTTCAAATCTCTGCAAGAAATAACCTATAACTTGTCCTGCAATAGAGCATCTAACAAATAGATGAATTCCATTACAAACACATGTTACAAATCAAGAAGAAAAAGTGAGTGGAATAGTATGAAAACTAAGCAATAGACAAACCCTGTAACCAACATCATAAGAATCTCTTTTGTAGATGGAAAATGACTCTGCACTCTTATATTAAACATGAAAGAAAAAGATTACAGTCCCAGGAGTACTACTCCCCCCCTCTCTCCTCTTTTACAAATATGCCTCATCTATGTATTGAGGTCGAAATCCTCTCTAATATAAAAGATAACAACAGTTACAACCAATTCTTGAAACTTTCTGCCATAGAAAATGTGCCAAACTACTGAAAACTAGGGCTGCGGTTATGGCTCTGTATATCTCGAATCGCAACAGCTGTGTATAAAATTAAAGAGTCTTTTTTGCATCTTTTTATTGTAAGCAAAAACCTCTTTCTGTTCCCTGAGACCCATTTTTATTTTCCCCAAATCTGCATTTAACAAACATGTGTCAAAACAGGAAAATATGAAATCCGAAAATTAGGGCTTGGAGATGGATTTGATTCTCCCAACATATGACACCTGTAGGAAAAATGAGAGAGGCTAATCATCTCTGATGTTTTAGGCACACAATCCTCCAACTGTTTCTCAAAATGATACTCCAATCGCTCAGAATCCTCATTTGAAAATGATGATTCAGCACAGTAAAAAATGCCACATTTCTAAAAACGAACCTCATCTTTCGAGAGAATTTTGATTGCCTTACCAAGATCAAAATGAAATTCTGAAGACACCACTGGACATCTTAGGATTTTTAGATGTCGATCGACTGTTCGAATGCGAAAAATGACCTCTCCATGGCTGAGAAAATTGCATTTTTATAAAGTAGTTTTGCATATGACTAGAGTCCCGATTTCAGGTTTTCGGCGTTCAGGGAAATGAAGCAGTGGTTATTAAAATCTCCACGTCGGCCAAATTCCTCATGGATAAATCCCCAAAATAGATTTTGGCTTTTACATTGCACTCTTTCGGGCCTTCGGGTTTCAGGTATCATGTCCTCAAGAGTTATGACATGCAAGGAATCTTGAATCACGAAATCGCGATGGGATTAATTAGACGATAATCATTTTCTTTAATCTCTTAATTAATCACGATTAGCAATTAATATTTAACCTTTCGTATATTTAAGAGTCGAGACTTTGATAATACTTGACGCGAGAAATCCCGAATCGCGAAATTGCGAT
>JASDQU010281788.1:0-14624 GCA_032191745.1 Picea mariana
CGGACCTCCCTGGGCATTCGGCATTTAACGAGGGGGGGGGTCCGGAATTTTTTCCGGCCCAAAAACCACTTTTGCACACTTTTACCATTTTCGCCCATTTTTACTTTGTCTTCTTCCGACGGAGATCCTGAGAAAACAGAGACGAATTTTAAAAATATGAGAGAGGTTTTTGGTCAGCACAGGATGAGGAACAAAACCCTTTTTTCGGTTTTTGCAACGGAGTTACGAGCAGAGCAGGTCGAAGGCATCTTTGAGGCCTATTTTTCAAGATTTGTCATTTTTCGTTTCAGTCCCGATTTTGCAGGAGCTGCCACGGCCAGCGGGAGATGAATTTTGCGAAACCGAGAGGGGTTTTTGTCCAGCACATGCCAATCTACAATAACCTCCTTCAGTTTTCACCCAGGTGTCGTCATTAAGGATAAAATCACGTCTGAACGGACCCCTGTTTCGCAGTGAAACAGTCCATTTTTTATGGCAACAAACTCCGAATTTGGTGGGAATGGAGGCTATTTTCGGCCGAGACAGTTGAACCAACTATCGGAACTTGAGGAGGAGAACTATACTATTTATTGATATGATTTTAATGTAAGAGGGTTGGATCTTCACGCCCTGGAGGCTACCGAGCTGTAACATTTTTGATCTGCCATTAATGAAAGAGGCTCTTTACAGGATTCCTGTGCATGTTTACTGGTGATGTATTTTCCCAGTTAAATATATTCTCGCTCTGTAACCATCTTGTCTTTCTATAACTAATCTGTACGAATAGCGTTATGTTGTAGGATTTATCCCTGATACCCTGCTTCCGATTCTACAGATTTTAATGTTCATCTTCTAAATATCTTCAGTTAAGAGATTCTTAAGTGCTTGTTAGTTGGAGTTGTTTCCCTTTTCTTTTCCTCTGTCCATCACTTAAATTATCAAAGATCCAGTGAGGGTGTTATCTCGCCCTGTGAAGGTTTTCTTTGTCATTTCTGGTTGTTTCTCAGATTTGATTAATTTCAGACTCCATAGCCCAATGGATGTGTAACTGTCTCAACCAATTTACAAACCCTTTTTACAACAAAACCCACTGTTCTCATTACCTAGCCTAAAATATTTCTACAAACAAAGCTATATTACACAGAGAGATCCCTCTCTGAGTCTTGGAGGGCTAGATCCAAGACTCGAAGCGGTTCTGATGTTGCCTCTGTGATTGCCTTTCAGCCTTGGGCAAAATTAGCCAACAAAATACTGAGAGCTGGNAGTCTTGGAGGGCTAGATCCAAGACTCGAAGCGGTTCTGATGTTGCCTCTGTGATTGCCTTTCAGCCTTGGGCAAAATTACAGAGTGATAACACATTGTCCTCCAAATCTTGGCGGGCATTGTCAAACATTAACAGGGCTTGGTTGCCACTGGGCTCGACTTGCACGACTAGTGCCATGGAGCCGAACACATGGTAAGGGAAGGGTTTGGATTCACCAACACATAGAGGAGCAGAGCTACCCGAGATAATATAAATGAACGAGCAAAAGGGATAAGCATAAATGCGAGCATGCGAAGGTGGTGGAGTCTGCCATGCAAAATATTCATTACCCAAGTACAACCGTCAATTTACATAGTTGTTCAATCCATAATAGTAGTTCAACCATTAAGTCATGTGCCCAACTAATGAAATCAAATGTGTATACCAATGCACACAAACGTTATGCCATAGTGTTTAAACACCCGACTTATAAATCAAAACCAAAATCAACTATGCGCCAATGTATCAATTCATGAAAAGTTTAACCAAGGTGCCAAAACGGTATTCATATAGTCGACAAGACAAAATATTAACATAAGGATTATATCAAAGGACATATATATAAAAAATTTAATCATAACCCCTATGCATTTTCATAGAATCAATGATCAGGCAAGTCATATAAAGTGCAAATCCAAATATAAATGCATTGCAAACTCAATGAACCCAGTCATACAATCAATATAAGAATGTCCAATGAGTATAGTTCGAAAGTCCTTCCAGCTACGTAATGATAAACAAAGGTAAGCGCAGTAGGCATATCGATAAAAAAGATCATGACAGTTCAGATAGTGATCGAAATACGAATTCGAGAAGAGAAGTTTTCACGCTTACATTCGTGAAAACAAAACGAAAATAAGTGTGTAAATGTTGCAAGAATGAAAATGTCATTTATTAGAAAATTGCGATGAAAAAAATGATGTTTGCAAAACATAGGTGTAGGCAGCTTAATAGACGATAGAAAAAAGTGAGTTGGCTGCCAACATGTACCTGAAGAACACCAGACCAGACATTTGTTTTACCGTGAACACCTTGAGTCAGTTTCTGGTAGAACCCAGACATGTTTACCTAGTGGCTGCAAAACATGTGATGAGGTACCTTAAGGGAACAATAGATTGTGGTCTCAACTATGATGTAGATCATGATTTCACATTGAATGGATATACTGATGCAGATTGGGCAGAAAGTGTTTATGACAGGAAAAGCAATTCATGATGTTGTTTCAGTTTAGGATTAGCCATGATCTCGTCGCAGATTAGGAAGCAATCCAACATTTCTCTCAGCACAATGGAAGCAGAATACATTGTTGCATGTTCTGCCAGCTGCGAAGCTATATGGCTTTGAAAGTTGCTGACCGATCTATTTGACCTAGAGATGGAAGCAACCACGATCCTATGTGACAACTAGAGCTACATAAAGATGACAAAGAATCCTGTATTCCACGACAGGTCGAAGCACATAGAGATCCGATATCATTACATCCGTGACATGGTGCAGAGAGGAGCCTTAAAGCTCTAGTACATTAACACGGATGAACAGGTTGCTGATGTGTTGACCAAGCCTCTATCTCATGTAAAGTTTGAGAACTTTCAAGATAATCTTGGTATGGTCTGAAAGGACATTCCTCGAAAGGGGGAGTAGTTGCTGTGATGAGACATCTCTTGCTTCCAGCCTCATTGCTGTGATGTAAAGCAAGATGATGTGATGAGACTAGAACTGTGCTTTCGTCTTGACAGCTATGACGTAAAGCCAGTCTAGTATCTTGCTTCCAGCTTGATTGTTGTGACATAAAGCAGGACGAGTATCTTGCTTCTAGCTTTATTGCTGTGACGTAAAGCAAGATGATGTGATGAGACTAGAACTTTGCTTCCGACTTGACAATTGTGACGTAAATCCAGTCTAGTATCCTGCTTCCAACTTTATTGCTGTGACGTAAAGCATGACGAGTATCTTGCTTCCAACTTTATTGCTGTGACGTAAAGCAAGACAATGAGATGAGACTAGTACTGTGCTTTCAGCTTGATAGCTGTGACGTAAAGCTAGTCTAGTATCTTGCTTCCAACCTGATGGTTGTGACGTAAAGCAAGACGATGAAATGAGACTAGTATTGTGTTTCCGGCTTGACAACTATGACGTAAAGCCAGTCTAGTATCTTGCTTCAAACCTGATGGTTGTGACGTAAAGCAAGACGATGTGACGAGACTAGTAATGTGCTTCCGGCTTGACAGTTGTGACGTAAAGCCAATCTAGTATCTTGCTTCCAACTTAAGTGCTGTGACGTAAAGAAAGATGTTGAGATGAGACTAGTACTGTGCTTCCAGCTTGAGAAGTTGTGACATAAAGTCAGTATAGTATCGTTCTTCTAGCTTGATTGCTATGATGTAAAGAAAGATGAGTACTAAGCTTCCAGTTTGATAGCTGTGACGTAAAGCCAGTCTTGTATTATGATGAGCCAACCTCGTGCTATGATGATGATGATGTATCAGTTTTATACTAATACATATTGATGCAGATGATGATTGCATTCCTTTGAGAATGAAGATGCTGTCGATGAAGAAAAATTTCGATGATTTATAGATACGCCAATCAGTGTTCCAAGATGACATTGATGATGTTGTCCTCTCACCCACTTGATGTTGTTGATGATGTTTTCCTCTCTCTCTCATTTGATGTTGTTGAAGAATACCCTTCTTGTTAAGGGGTTGTGTTGAAATAATGTAACTGCAAAGTGTATTCTTATTATTATTTGATATATTATTCATAGGATCAATCCCCATTGTGGATTGATCATATCAGCTATTGTAAAAGGACCAAATCCCCTTTTGCAGATTGGTCATAATGTAATTGTAAAAGGTAAAAGAAGAAGTCGACCCCAAAATATATCAAGAGGCCCCGAAATATAATAAAGGTGGTTATAACCACCCAGTTTGAGAAGTCAGCCCTACCAATGAAGAGACACTTCACACGTGCCAGATTTGTATAAAGAAGGAGGCTAGCACCTCACTTAGACACACACCTCACTTGCTCATTGAGAGACAAGTTTCAGAACTGCAGTTGGAGAAGAAGGAGAGAGAGGCACATATTTTGGAAGAGGATCTTCTGTATTAGTTTAAGTTATCTCTTGGCATTGTGTTGACTATATATAATAAGGAAGTTTTGCTAGGTTTTCTTCCACTAGAGGGTTTCCCAGGATAAATGTTGTGTCTCTTGTGATTGTGTATTTCTCAATGATCTTGTGTTATGCTATTGTTATCTATTGAAATGCAAAGAACTATAATAATGGCTTAAACATTAACAGTTCTGTGGTCTACAAAGAATGCCCAGAGTTCCGTGATATACAAATTGACAAGAGGAGTTCGGACTAGTTCAATTGTAAAAAATAGTGGTAATGTCTGCTACATAGGTTTGTTGAGAAAAAACACACAAAACATTTACCATTCCTGACGTAGTTTTCTTTAAAAGAAGGGATCGTCGACACAATAGAAATTTAAATTTATGTAATGAAAGGTTCCTGCACAACATAATTTATAGATACAAAATATGTAATTTTACAAAGCGGAGCCCTCATTCCATACTTAGCCAGTTTTTGGATGCTTCTTAAAACAAGGGTTCCTGGACAAAAGAAATTGAAATTTATGAAATTAAAGGTTCTTGCACAGTATAAATTATACATATGAAAGATGCAATTTTATAAAGCATATTTTTACTTTCATAGATATGAAATATGTACTTTTATAGAGTATGGGGATGAAATTTTATAGAGCATGCACAAAGCCCTGGATTCATACTTAGCCAGTTTTTTGCATCGTGGGTTCTGGGGTTGCCAGGCTAAAAAATGGGCCTATGCTATTCCGTGGTCTACAAAGAATACCCAGAGTTCCGCGATATACAAATCGACAAGCAGAATATGTAATTTTACAAAGCAGAGCGCTCATTCCATACTTATCCAGTTTTTGGATGCCGGGTTCTCAGGATGTCGAGTTGAAAATTGGGCTTCTGTTCTTCCCTATCCTACAAAAAGCACCGATAGTTTTCATGATATACAAACTGACAATCGGACTTGCGGACTATTAAAATTTTAAGAGCATCGTGTCCAAAAAAATGTAGCATTTCTGAAATAGTATTTTTTACATATGTTTTACATATGCTCGTGGACAAAAAACACAAAAAAAATAGTAGTAACGTCTGGCACATAGGTTCGTGGAGAAGAGAACAAAAAAACTAGCATTCCCGAAATATCTTTTCTTAAAACAAGGGTTCCTGGACATAAGAAATTGAAATTTATGAAATTAAAGGTTCCTGGATAGCATAAACTATACATAGCAAAGACACAATTTTATAAAGAAGCTATTTACTTTTATACTTATGAAATATGTACTTTTATAGACTATGGGGATGACATTTTATAGAGCATGCATGGAGCCCTGAATTCATAGCTAGCCAGGTTTTTTGGCATCACGGGTTCTCGGGCTCACAGGCTGAAAAATGGGCCTTTGCTATTCCATGGCCTACAAATAATACCCATAGTTCCACGATATACAAATTGACAAGCTCAGTTCGGACTAATTCAATTGTACTGGCCTCTGTGGCAAACAATAAGCAAGACAACTGGTAAAGATAAAATAGTGAACACAATTTTATGACATTTATGTAGAAAAAATAATAAAACGTCTTACATATTCTTGTAAATTTGAAGAAGCACACACACACACACACACACATATATACGTGAAATATGATATGTGAAATTTGAGTGAGTGATTTACCACATATGTAATTTTGAAAATGACCAAGCAAGGAAAAATATGGATAATTTATACATACAAAATATTTAATTTTACAAAGTAGATATTTATATTTATACATATGAAATATGTACTTTTATATAGTATGGGGATGCGATGTTAAAGAGCATGGACGAAGCCGTGATAGCATAATTTTCCAGTTTTTGGATAGCGGGTTCTCGAGATGGTGGGTTGAAAATTGGGCTTTTTTGTTGTTCCGTGTCCTACAAAAAAGCACTAATAGTTCCGCAATATACAAATTGACAATCAAACTTGGGCACAATTTCAATTTTAAGGGGCTTTTGTCAAAAATTTTTAGCATGACCATACTTTTTTTACATAGGTTCATGGACAAGAAAGCAAAAAAAAAATAGCAATGATGCCTATTACATAGTTTAGTGGAGAAAAGCACAAAAAAACCAGCATTGCCGAATTAGCTTTCCTTAAAACAAGGGCTCCTGGAGAGAAGAAATTGAAATTTATAAAGTTAAAGGTCCTTGGAGACCATAAATTATACATACGAAAGATGTAATTTTAAAAAGAAAATATTTACTTTTATACATACAAAATATGTACTTTCATAAACTATGGGGATGAGATTTGATAGAGCATGGATGAAGCCCTGAATCCATAGTTAGTCAGTTGTTGGATTACGGGTTCTGGAGCTGGCGAACTGAAAAACGAGCTTCTGTTGTTCCGTGGCCTGCAGAGAACACCCAGAGTTTGGCGATATTCAAATTCACAACCGAAGTTCGTACTATTTGAATTGTAAGGGCCTTTGTTAGAAACATTCTAAAGGACAGGTGGCATCAGAAAGGAAGATAATCGAAATAAAATAAACAGAATGTCTTCACATTCAGCATAGCTGAAGAGAAAATGGTAGCAACACATAAATATATGAGAAGACAAAAGAATAGTTTTATTTTGAAAATATGGAAAAAAAAAGACTTTGTTACATATGCCTGGAAATTTAAATGCATTTGTCATATAGACTGGGATTGGGGCTTGAATGTGGCAGCTCCCATCGGACTATTTTATCATAATTGAATCATTCTGTGATATCAATGGCACCTACATCTCCATAGAAGAGTGTTGGAAAGTTCATTTTCCCAATGAATTCGTCCTTGAATTCCATGCACCAATGTATCAACACGCGTTTCATTCTCTAATTCATCACTTGTATCAAATTCAATAGGATTTTCAAAAGTGTTTGTAGAGTTGCTATTCTCTTCTGCAAGAAAATTGTTCCAGTTGTCATTTATACAAATGTTTTGTGCTTTGTACAGGGCCCTCAAACATAATTCCTCTAATGCTTTGATAACAACATGCACATGCACTTTGCCTATTTGATATGCATTTTTGTATCGCAAGCATATTTTTAGAGGCACGACAATTGTCAGTGGATTGTTAATGAATTGTGGCAAGAGTCTTTGTACAACATATACTTGAACATGCACATTAACAATTGATCCTGTTAAGCCCATCTGGAGTCGTTTATAACCCTAAGGAATGATTCCAATAAATGCAATTCAGAGAGAGCCAATTCTGTCCTCAAGTTCCGTAAGCGCACTTAAATATGGTAGTGGTGCATTACATCTTATTTGGCTAGGCGTTGGGAGCTGTGGCAGTTTTCCATGTTGAGGCGACTGTTTGCATGGAAGACAAATTTTGCCACTGGAAAATGTTTTATCGTGCGCTATCAACTAGAAGTATTCTATTTGCAAAGCAGCTGTGAAAGACTTGCTATTTTTTGAGAAATTCAATTGCTCAGAAATTGCACATGCAATGGAAGGAGTATCTTTAATTTCTTTCATGTACGTCTGTGTTGCATTTTTATTTCACAGGGAAGTATGGGTGGAAAGTGTTTCCTGGTTTTCATTGCCAATAGTCCATGGTGTTGTTGCTAGCGCACGAAATGTGATGGTTGCATGACCATTCTGGGATATGTGAGTGCACATGTTTTTGTTCTTTTTTGCACGGACAAGTTTCTTTAGATTCTCATATGTGGCTTTGTCACTAATAGGAAGCGTGACAATGCATTTCTTTCTCTCGCACATGACCTTTTTCAAGTTGTGGTAACTTAGTCTACGTTTCTTGCCCAAGGGAACGATGAGCTGATGGAAATTGTAATGAATTTCGATCTGACCCAGGTGCTGATAACGTAGCCTACGTTTTTTGTTCAAGGCCTATGTGGCGTCATCACAACTGGGATGAATTAGACACATAGTTTTTTTCAAGTTCTGATAACTTACTCTAGGTTTTTTGTTTAAGCCCTATATGGGCTCATCACAACTGCAATGAATTTCATGCATTGTTTTTTTGTTCAAGCCCTCTATGGCCATATCGAACCCGACAAGAGTTTCATTCTCACTAAAAATCATTCCGCACATATGCAGATTCGATGCGGTTTGGGTGGCATGGACATCCAACCCTGAACCACGGATATGTCGAAGCAAAGGTTCATAATGGATATGTGTTGTATTTGTTTTCAACGACAGGATGTCAAATGTTCGATCGTAATTTTAATCAGTAAACCAAGAATGGATAGTGCCATCTAGAAACGCCGACCAAACCTGGAAATTTACTCTGAATATCACAGACAACCATTGGAAACAAAAACTGCAACCCTTCACATTCCCTTTTTCATATGGAAGTGCCATGTTTACAAGGTATTCCTGCCAAGTTCCAACTGCCGGCATATTTTTTAGGAGATATGGAAAAAGGTGCTGATGCAAGCACCTAAAAGCCTATTGGCTGCCGCCTATAATTGCATTGCGTGGTGTAAATCCGTAGCGACTGCACATCAAACTCCGCTGCTACCAAACAACAAATTGCATTAAACAGACTATCTCCACAGTTAGACACAACATTTGTTGCCACCTATAAAACATGGCTATCTATGCGATGCATAATCCGTTCCCATTGTGATTCAAGGTCTTTGCAAAAGAAGGACAAGTAAATATGAGCTACTTCAACATTGCACATGGACATTTTCCTGTACATGAGTGGTTCATAATGACCACTGAGACCATTGGCATCATGGAACAAGATGCAATATGGATTCCCAGAGGCACCTTTGTTGAATAGTAGATATCTTCTTTTTATTGTCAATGACCATATTCCAACCGATATATTGAGCCAGTTAGAAAACCACCATATACAAAATGTCTCTCCCCAGATTCCCCTTTCATGTGTAGGCAGAGCTATAGATGCAGACAACCACATCTTTGAAAAATACGTAGCGACATCATGTATTACGTGCAATTGCCGAAGAAAATCAGATTCCAGTTCGTATTCATAGGAGTTCAATGCTTCTGCGTCGCTGTTTTTGAAACAGACCAAGAAATAATCTATCAATCCATTGCACAACTCGGTCGATGAATACCCAAAATGCAGCATAACCTGGAATGTATCGAAAAGGCAATCCCCTGCAGTATACGAGAATGCATCGAATCTAAAGAGGTTGTTGCTATGCAAAGCCACGTCAATGCTGCCATTTATAATGCACTGTTTATCTATTTCATACATCTCAACATATATTACTTCTTCCATCCCCTCAACTCTGATTTTGAAGGTGTTTGTTAGATACTTTCAGTTTGTCTGAAAACAGAGAAAAGGGTGAAAAAAAAAATAGCACCCCCCTAAAAAAAAGGAAAGCAAAATAGGAAAACCATAAGCCCAAAACTGGGCACAAAATAGAAGAAATAACGCAAATAAATAACACCATAAATTTACTGGGCATAAACACAACAGGTGGGCGCAGTTTTCCGACCCACAGAATAAAAGCTTTCCCCGCGTTTACAACTATTTTTTGAGAACCCCTTCGCATTGCAATTTTCCAAACAGTTATGAACGTCACTGTCGGCATATGAAGACACATGGTTTCCAGGAACAAAAATTAAGAGCACAGACAAAGATGATCTGCAACAGAATTTGGCACCGGGGACCCCCACCATTGAAAAACATCAATAGGGAAACTTACCCGTCAACGAAAGATGACAAGAGGCCAGTCCCGAAAACTGGAAACCGCAATAACAGGTCGAACAACTTGGAAAGTTGAAGAACAACAAATCAGTGAACAATGACGAAGATGTCCAACTGCAGCTGTAGGACCTCAACTTTGCAAAGTTGAATCAAACATGAACAACAATCCTGGAACGAAATAGCGAAGAAGCATCGGCCACTGGAGTAGCGATGCCGACCATAAAACAATAGAACAAAACTGTATCCCAAGGCATTTTCACAATAAACATTCAAATTGTCAGGTAAACACTTAAGACTGCGAGGACCACCCAAAGGCCTAGCCCTGTAAAAACATTCAAGAAAAAATGCAGCGTGACAGATCTGTTCTCTCGAAACCCGCAACAATAAAACAAAAAACAAACATACTAATATGGTAGACAATGCATTTTAGCTAGCACGAATTGCAAAAGGAAACATTCGAACTAATGCTAGCATTAATCCACCTTCGACCATTGCATAACAAAATATATGATTCTAAAAGACCATATACGATGAAATACTTTGGATATGCCAACATATATAACATTGGGAATAGCAAAGCCGTGAAAAAGACCTCCAATCCATTGTCCAATCACATCTTTACACAGATGATACTTTTTATTATATAAAAATCGACGGAAGATGTACGACTACCATCAAAAAAATGGAACAAAACTGTATTCCAACGCACTTGTACAATAAACATTTAAGACTGCCAGAGTTGTTAGGTAAACACTTAAGACTGCCAGGACTATCTAAGGGCCTAGCCCTATTCAAACATTTAAGAAAAAATGCAGCGTGGCAAGCCTCCTCTCTCGAAGCACGCAACAATAAAGCAAAAATCAGACATAGTAATATGGTAGACAATGTATTGAAGCCAACAAGAAATGCTTAAGGAAACATTCGAACTAATGCTAGCATTAATCTAGCTTCCACCAATGCATAATAAAATATATGATTCGAAAATACCTTATATGATTCAAATACTTTGGATATGCCAACAAATATAACATTGGGAATAGCGAAGTCGGCAATAAGACCTCCAATCCGTTGTCCAATCAGATCTTGACAAACATGGTACTTTCTATTATATAAAATCGATGTTAGTCCCTCTTTGCCTAAGGCATGGACTAATAATGTACATATGAAGCTTTCTAGGTGATAGGAAGAGTCATATGTTAAAGAAAGACCAACTATTGCATCTTTGTGTATTTATTCAGCTTCATGTTAATGCAATAATCATCTCCTAGAGTTATAAACTATGTCCACTTCTGACCTGAAAGTGGTATCAATAAGCCCGTGCTAACTCCATGATTTCCCTGGTGTTTCTTTTCCCTTAGGGCACAAAAAACGCCTCTCTCATGCCTGCCAGTTTTTATGCACTCCAGTCTGATTGATTCTTTGTCTCAGTTATTCCTTCTACATTCCAACACAATACTACACCGAAAACCTAACCCTAATCCATTCACTCTCATACTGCTACCTCACGCGCAGTGATATCTCATGCAAAGAACCGAACTGTAATTTGTTATCTCACGCGCAGTGATATCTCATACTAGTYTCTCTCGCATCGCTGCTTGTCTCTCTGGTACAACGAGTCGAGATGGAAGTCGTCTTACATGCAAAGAAAAACCTAAACTTGGTGTTGCGCAAACCCTGATCTATGGAACATTCCTTTCGCTCCATTATCGCACCTCATTCTCCAGCCAATGATCCAGTCCTAAGTTTTATCGCATAGTTCTATGCACAGTTCTATCGCAGGAATCGGTCGACCCGTCACATCCTTTGTACATGGAAAGAGAGATTGCATTCCATTTTTGTAGGCCATAATCACGTTTATCCTTCACGCAGATTCTTAATCTGATCAACATTGGTATCTCTTTCTGCTGAGCGAAAGAGATATTGTTGCTCCAGAATTTTATGAAGTGTGGCATCGCTGGTTGACTGCTGGTTCGTGTTGGTTTTAGAGCAATGAAATCGTTTCGTGCTACGATCGGATGGTAGCCTGTCAGCTCGTGCCAAGGCCTAGAAGTGTTGAGATCGTTGACTCAACCTGTGGGTGCTTTGACTCGACCTGTGGTGTGAGTTTTGTCTGCCTTGATGTGAATCGACGAGGTTTGCACTAACGAGATTTCTCTTGAACCCATTACATATCACAAGATGCGTCCAAGCATTTTTATTACTTGAGCTTTGTTGAGATTCGTTTCTTTTGGGGCAAAGAGGAGAAGGTTTCTTTGCATAAGAAACAACTTTGTATTGTTGATATAGCTACATTTCATTCTTGGTGCAATAGCAAGAGAATTTCATGGTGCAACTTCATTATACTTTCATTTGCTAACGTGTGAAGACAGAATAAGACAATGCATTCTCTTGTCTCCATTGTTGGCATGGTGCTAAACGACAAGGAGAACTACAAAGAATGGTACAAGAAGATTAAAGGCATACAACTTGTGGCTAGGTGGTGACAAATTTACTTATTTTGTTTTCATAGTTTTATTACACAAAACACACACATAAAGTGTTCTAAACATAATTGACTAAAAAAAACTGCATGACCTTACAATGACCTATAATAACTAGAATGAAAAAACAATATTATAAAGTATGATTATAAATATATTTTATATAATTATAGAACTTTTAAAAAGAGTATAATAACTACTATGTAAGTAGCTTATACAGGTCACTAACTATTATGTGGTTGGGGATCCTGAATAAATCCCCCACCTAGGAGATCTTTCAAAAAAGAAATGAACATGGATCAAGTAGATGTGTACTATGTAAAGAAGAGGAAGAAAACATAGGACATTTATTAATTGTATGTCCTTACTATAAGGAAGTTTGGGATGAAATGGACACCTTGACAGGGATGAAGGATAGTTGGTAGGGGGATTCAATGGTTGAGTGTCTCATACAGTGACAACAAAAGCTTGAATTTAAGAAATTTAAAAGAATTTCATTAAATGCTTCATTGGGTATCTAGCTAGCCAGGAACATGAGATTTTTTTATGATAGATATATTCCTTTCTTTTAATGTGTTTTTCAAGCAAAATCAATTTTCTCAAATTTCAAGTATGTTCCAAAAGTCTCCATGTAGAGGGAGCTAATGCATTCCCCAATAGATTGATTTGGAGCACGAGGGCGCTTTGATGGGATCAATCAAGGTACCTCCCATGTCGTGGTGTTGGTGGCATCATTTTTCTTATTGACTCACACAAAATCAGTTTTAAGGTTGGCTTAAGGGAGGGGTCAAATAACTACGTCAAGCTTATTTCCCTAAAAATTCTATTAAAATTGGTAAAGAGGTGTCTCAAAAATTGAGGTTTTTAGTGACTCAATGATTATAATTAACTTGATGAATGGAAAATGCGATATTGCAAACCTAGTTACAAGTCCCACTTTTGATGAAGTGAAGTTATCTAACTTTAATTTATTATCCTTTGTCTATGTCTATATAGAACTTAATGTTGAAGAAAACTCTCCCTTGAGGGAAGGATTATAGTTGGCTACTAGTATAGGGTGATAAAAAGAAATCAAGGATGGTTCTCTCATTTAGGAACACCTCGCTCCATCCTTAATCGAGGGCTCATTTTCTTGGCAATCTTTAGATGATGATCAATTATGAAACTCAAGATGTTTATTGTGTTTCTCTAGAGAGCTTATAAGCAATTTTAGGCCTTTATTTTTCTTATTAAAATTTAGTATGGATACAATCTATGTATTTTTTTTTATAGCTTTTGGATAGATCTCCAAAGTATACATTTTGTGGCTCTAATTAAAGAAGCTTGTCCTTTTGATTATGCAATATGATAAAGTCAAAGTCAAAGTGTATTAATTTATGGATGTCTAACAAGTTGATCCAGGTGGATCTCGGTGGGCATCCACCTTTTCCACTGAATCAACATTTCAAGCATATGGTTTTGATTAACCATGATATTCACCCTTTTGATGGGGAATGGAAGGTAATTCCATCTTCATTTGTTAATTACATACATAATGTAATGATTTCCTAGTGGTCTTATGTACATTCTTACAACATATCATTAATGCACATGCTCCCATTAGAAATCTGTAGTTAGGCGTGCTCAGGCTAGAGTAGTATTGGGATGGGTGACCTCCTGAGAAGTCCTAGTATTTTACATGCCTATATAATTTTATAAACTTAGACTAATTTGTTGCACACACATCATGGGAATTGTTCTCCTCCCACTCTCTCATATATAATTGGGGTGAATGAGGCCCTTTAAGCATGCAATGGAGTGTGATGCAAAGCTTGTCGCGAATGAAGAACAACCAACATCTCTTTCTTTTCAGAGATAAGCTACCCCATTCTGCTAGTTTGTGTTCTACATGGTTTTTCTATCTTTTTCATTAATAGAAGTTGGGTTTCACTGTATTTTTGTGTTCTCTACTATGTTTTTGTTTTTGTCTCGTTTTGTTAGAAAAACAAGACCGCGAAACAATAAAATAAAACAAATGTGGAAATAAAACATAGAAGATGTTGATTAAGGTTGGTTGTCATTGATGTCAACGCTTGAAGAAAGCCCCGTAGCACA
>JASDQU010281790.1:0-10518 GCA_032191745.1 Picea mariana
AGGAGGACATTATGCAAGGAATGAAGCAATGCAGAATATTCGCAGAGTTGGCCTCTAGTGGCCTACTTTACATAAGGATGCTAAGGAATACTACAGATCCTGTGATGTGTGTCAAAGAGTAGGAAATTCATATAGAAGGGATGAGATTCCTTTGGCACCACAATTAACATTACAAGTATTCAAGAAATGAGACATTGACTTTGTGGGACCTATTAACCCACCAGGAAGGCGTACAGGAGTGAGATACATTATCACTACGACATAGTATTTGACCTGATGGGTAGAAGTAAGAGAAATTAAGGAATGCAGTGTAACTACAATTGCGTAGTTCATCTTTGAGGATATTATCACCTGATTTGGATGCCCAAATATCTTCATGAGTGATCAAGGAACACACTTCATCAACAAAAATATTGAAGCCTTGAATCGAGAATTTGAAGTTCATCATCAGAAGAGCACTCCATACCACCTGTAGGTGAATGGTGCAGTCGAAGCTTTCAATACGATCTTGGAGACAACACTGACTAATATTTGTAGTGTTAACAGAGATGATTGGGATTTAAGAATTCTAACAGTATTGTGGGCTTATCGAACTAACTGTAAGAATTTAACAACACAGACCCCATTTAAGTTGGTATATGGCTTGGAAGTAGTGGTACCTATGGAATACTTGGTTCCTAGTTTAAGAATTGTAGTATTTACATGTATGGATGACATGTTCAAGACAGGCTTTGCGTAGTTGTTGGAACTGGAAAAAGATACGTTTATTGCAGGATTTCATCAGCAGGTACAGAAAGAAAGAGAAAAGGATTACCATGATAGACATATCAAGAGGAAAACATTTAAGTAGGAAGATTTGGTATTGTTATATGAAAACAAGTTCATGAAGCATACAGGGGAGTTCACGACAAATTGGCTAGGGCCATTTGAGGTTTCCTATGTTATAGAAGGAGGAGTTGTGCAGTTGAAGACCCTTAATGGAGAATGGAAAGAAGGTTTGGTAAATGGGAGTCAGTTGAAATTGTACTATGACAACTAGTTGCCTCGCAACTCTCAGTAAAAGCATAAGGAAGAAGGTTTTAGGTACCAGGTGTAGTTTAAACTAGGTACCAGACAAAAAAAAAACAGTCTACACATGATAGGGAGGGACAAAGAATAAATAACATGCTTCTTCATCCAGTATACAGTCGAAGTAAATTGAAAGGATCAGTCTTGCAGTGACTCGGGACGAGTCACATGTGAGTGTTGGGGGCCTATTGGCCCTTGGTTATGTAAGGAAGTGAATATTAAGGAAGAAAAGTGAAGTACGGACTGTGCGAAAGGCACATAAACCGAGGAAGGGTCGAAGTGGTTAAATAAGAAGAAAAGAAGGAGCGAAGTGAAGGAAAAGCTACCCGTTGGAAGAGAATATCAAGGAAGATAAAGGATCGAAGAAGAAGGATCATGGAAAACTCATCAAGCGGAAAAATACATCAATGAGTGTTTTGGAGAACCTCATGGAAAATAAGGAAAGATAGGTTGGCGAAGCCCTTAAAGCATGGGTCAAGTGGACATAGGGATTTGGAACCTAGAGTTTTGGATCTAAGGTTTTGGAACCTAGGGTTTTGGATCTAGGGTTTTGACATCTAGACTTTTCCATCTGATGTATAAATAAAGGTCTAGAAGACCTGGGAGGGTTGGTTCTAAGTTGGTTCATTGATACTATGGTTGTTGTTGTTCATTGTTGTTGTTGAGAATAGTGTTGAGATTGTATTGTAAGATATTCAACTTGGTGCGAAGGTCAACCCTCCAGTTGGGTGTAATATATCAAGAAACACAGTTCTGTGGACGTAGCCCTGGGGAGAGGGTGAACCATGTATATCTTGTTCTTCTTTGTGATTGATGTTGTGTTATTTTTTATCTGTTATCCCGTTATTGCATTGTTGTGTTAGATATGAGATATAACTTGCAAAGTAAGATTAAGAGTGGTAAATAATATCTACATTGTTGTGTGTAGTTATCCTAGACCCACTTTGAATTTCCTCTGGTTGTAGACACCTGTGTCCTACAACCCCCTATTACTACTTCAGGTGAGACTGCATCTTCTTCGCAGGTGTTACTGAAAGGGCCAGTAGTTAGGGCTTGTTGGTGCATTTTTAGAGCTGAACCCTAGCTCTGCTCCTGTGCCAACAAGTGGGAATCGATCGGGTCGAGGAAAAGGTCCTTACATCATACCACCATGCATGTGACAGATAACGAAAAGGCATAAGGAGATGATACGACAAGGACTCACAATCAATAATATGAATGGGTTTTTGGCCTAGGTCTTGATGAGAGGTGATACCAAAAGTACTCAGTATAGAACAATCCAAAAAGGTTTAGGGACAATCTTATGGGGAAGGTGGATCCAACAACCTTAGGGGATTTTGTCCCTAAGGAAATTGCAAACGAAGGTCCTCCACTTCCCAATTGGGAGAATCTTGGCAAGAATCAATTTCAAGGTTTTAGAGAAGGATAAAGAAATTTCCCCACATACCTCTCAAGGATGGATAAGTCATGTGAACGAAGTGGCCCTACAAACATGCTCCTGCAAAACAGAAGAATGATATCAAACATAAAATCAAAAGAAGACTTGTCATTACTATACACAATATATTCCCTATCTTTAAGCTAATTTATAAGAAAGTGTTAGGTTTATTCAATAATCAATCATGGGTGGCTATATATGAGTTCCCTAATACTATATGTGCCAAGTTTCAACTCAAAATAAGGATTAGTTATTTTGTAATTCAAACTTAGAGTTTGAAACATAATATTAAGATCTAAATGTGAAAGTATAAAAGTTGAAGATATTAAGCATAACATGCTAGCAAGAAGATGAAAAATTTGAATTAGTAAACTAGAAAAATAATCAACAGTAAACTCATTCAATAGGTGCAATAGCACACCAAACCTTGCAATCACATAGGGTCATCAAGCACTCTGGAATCAAAAGATTGTTTGAAGATAACGCATCAATTCCATGATACAAATGTCAACGAAACATCATAGGTAAAGAAGAATCACAAATACATTTGAAATGATTAGACCGAAAGGAATAATTAACACCCATCAAAGATAATCATCAATCAATATCAAACCCCAAACTCCCTCAAGGTAGGCAAATAAATAACATTAGGCCCGAGCAGTAGAGGATTAGGAAATAGGTTTGAAATTTTAGTAAGGAGCCCCTTTCCATTCGCTTGTAAAAGAAAAAGGAAAGGGGGGTTGTTGCGGCCACAACACTTTCGATTCCTGAGCCTTCTCTCCTATTCATTTTTCTTATTTCAATTAATTCTATATTTTCATCTTCTTCTTATTTTTGTCTCATTCATGTCTACAAATTTACTTTGTCTTACAATATTTTCTAGCCTTCGAAAATTGTTGAATTGTCAGTTACAGTTATTGAGTCTTACAACCCTTCATCAGTTCAGATCCATTTCGGATCAAGCATTGTTCATTTTATTCTAAAATAATCCCAAAGATGATGCATTTTTGTCTTAATACAATAGAGTTCGATCTAATGCTGGTAATAGAAGAAAAGTCACTTGAACTGATTGATGGGTATTATTGGTTTATGGTATCAAAGTAGTAACAAAGACTTGAACCTAAGACTGAAAAGAGCCTTCATGCCCATATGATGATCAAAGAATCATAGTATCGACATTGATCATGTTGATAGATTATGTTTATTTGGATATCAATGTGCAAAGGAGTTGCATTGAAGACAAAGTTCTAGTGAACAAGTATTTTCCTTGTCTTGGTTTTTATTGGTCTAATTAATATGGTGCTATTAGTTGGTTTATATGTGTAGGTTAAACCAAAGAGAAATCATTTCTTTTAATCTTGAAGTGTGGTGGCATTCATAACCAAACCTGAGAATAGAGGTCTAATAGCAATTTATAGAACAAATATATTTGCATAAGTTAGGGAAACAAAGATCAAAATATTTATTCCACAAAGTATTTGCATTGGTGAAGCAAGTGAGATATGAATCCCTTGTTTACAGGTCATTTACATAATAAATATTTTCATATCTAAATTATATATGAAAATGCCCCTCAATATTTTCTTGGAGACAAAAACTTATAAATGATTCTTAGGTAGTATTCTATGGAGCTTTTCAAAATAATATGTTCTAAATAAGAGTTGTTTAAAATAAATTTTGGTCAACTAGACAAGTGTGGAAGGTGAAAAAATCTATCATAACCTAGTTTTAAATTGGCAGTGAGGACAACCATCATTATGCACTTATGTGGGCTAACTCATCACGACTATTCAAGGAAAACACACCACCTGAAATAATCAATTGGTGGTCCATAAGCGGGCAGGCTTTCACTCTCACCAAATGCCTTTGGGTCCTGGGGTGGTCTTGGGCCATTAACATGTTCCCTTACATATGAGGAAGAAAAAATCTAATCTATTCAAAAGTATTTTTAGGTCATACTCAAGGACCATAAGATAATTTCAACCTAGATAGTACTTCTAGGAAAGATAATATCAATATCACTTGTGGTCATCACTAAGGCTACCTTTAATGAGGCCATCTGCTTTGTAATGACATTTAATGTTAATTCCATACATAAAACCAAATACTACCTTGAATACACTTTAACCTCATACCCAAGAAAAACAAGTATATATTATATACTTGAAGGATACCAATATGAAACTTTTAAAATTGGAGGGCTAATCCTTATCCCTCACATACACAATATCTTCAATTTAGAAGTCAAGCAGGGCTTCCCTAAACCCTAGACACAAAGCGTATTGTTCCTATTTTTAAAAATGGGGATAAAAACATTCCCTCTAATTATAGGACCATTATGATTAGCCCGATTTTAGCTAAGCTTTATGGAAAAATTTTGGAAAAGAAGATTATCCTTTGGCTAGGAAGTCACGGTAAAAGAGCTAAAGGCTAGGATGGGCTTAAGAAATATCATTCAACTATGGACCATCTTGTTACCTTTAGGATCATTGCAGAGGAGTTCTGCAATACTAATTCTCCAATACTAAAACCAGTGTTTTTTGTTTTTTTGTTGACTTTAGAAAAGATTTTGACATGGTTCCTAGGAAAAACCTTTGGAATAGGTTGAAAGAGATTAAAGTGCCTCTTGAATTGAGGGATGTTGCATGTTAGGGTCCCAACCCGCACATAGGTATACAAATATATTTGGATGTAATAAAGGTCAATATTAATAAGGCCTTTCAATAAAATAGAATAAGGAGGATGTAAGAAGGCCTAATAGAAGCTTTCGCTTCTAGAAGGATCTTCCTCTGGATGCTTCTTTTTAGTATAAATAGGAGTCGAGGGTATGAGAAACCTAGCTTGGATATTATTGGAATAGATCTCTTCTCAACTGGAGGTTGCCTCCTCGAAGAGGCCCATGAACATTGCTTTCATATTCAAAGTGCTATTTATGTTATTATTCTCTTATCATTTTAGTGTTATTGTGGTGAATTTTTTGGTTATATTGTTGTTATTCTGTCATTTCTAGCATTTTATTTCTGTTATGCATACATTTTATATCTAGTATATTACAAGTGGTATCAGAGAACTTTCCTCGGCAGAAAGTGTGGGTTAAGATTTTTTTTCAGGGTAGAGACGTATTTCGGCATCTTTAAGCCACAAAGATCCGTCATTACGTGCATAAACATGCGGTTGAGGGATTCATACATGCAGAAAATACAAGTGGTACTTAAGGCACATCTGTTGGCCACCCTTCTAACCCCTGTTGGTACCCCTTTGAGTGGTAGCACATCATAAAACACCTGTGTATGGATCAGCCTAGATTACCTAAAGCCCTCTTTAGATAAACCAATCGGCCGCCTGACTGCTATAGTGTCGTCAAGAACAAAACTTGAGAAGATACTCTCTAGTACCTGGGTAGTCGGGTAGTACTGCTAAGGGTATGGTCTATCATCCTCAGTTAGTGCCCTGAGATATTGGGTTGAGTATTGTTGTTGGACCCCACATGTATATCAGAGAGTTATAGCACAGGGAAAATCCTTGTCTGTAGAACCCTTGAATACCTAACCCTTGGGGATAGAAACATAAACAAATTAAAACATACAAGATCTATTGCCATGCAACTGTGTTCAGGTTACCAAGTAAATACACATTTCTTTCTGGATAAGCATTTGGGCATTTCCTCTCTGCAGTAGTCTGAAATTTGTTTCACCATTATTTGAGACCTATTCCATTGGATTCATATCTTCGCTCTTATCACATTCATCCATACCATTTTTTGGAAAAAATTTTGACCTCGACCGCCCCTTTTTAGTTCCCCCATCCTCATGGCCCATACCCATAGCCAAGACTTGGAATCTCACTTCAATACCTTGCAATCTGGTCTCATCGAAATCCAACAAGAAGTGAAAAAACTCAGTGCCAATGTTGTCTCCATCAATATAACCATGCAGTCCTCAATGGAGGAAATCAAACAAGACCTCACCACCCATCTTGAATCGGTCTTTTCGGCACTCTGCACCAAACTGCATATCCCTACAGATAACCGTTCCTCTTCCTCACCTCCACATATTGATGGTGACCATTCCTCTAATTCCCATAACTTTCAGAACCATCACTTCCAACGTGACCTACGCCTTCCGTGGGTGGATGTGACCAAATTTGATGGCTCGGACCCCACTGGTTGGGTAACCCAAATGGAACATTATTTCTCTTTATATGGAATTACAGATGACTTGGACAAACTCCGATATGGTGTTCTCCATCTAGATCAAGAACGGTGGCAATGGTGGCAATGGAGAAAAACTTCTCGTCAAGGGTATATTGCTTGGACCCACTTTGTGGCAAAGCTTTATGAACGCTTTGACACTGACACCAACCATTTGGGCCATTTGAAAAAGTTGAAACAATTAGGAACAATGGAAGACTTTATAGCTACCTTTGAGCGCCTGGCTTTTAGAATAGAGGGCATGTCTGATGCCTTTTTCCGAGAGTGTTTTATCAGCAGCCTCAAGGATGAGATTCGGGCCCATGTCCTTATGGCTCGGCCTCAGATTTGGGTGGAGGCTACTAAATGAGATAAATAAGAAAAATGGGTTGTATCTTTTCAAAGCTAAAAACCCTTCTTTATCCCTCGGCCTAAACCAGTAAATCCCACTACTCCCTCTGCTCCACTAAAGATCCAAAAATTGACCAGGGATGAAATGGTTGAACGCCAACTCAAAGGAATTTGTTATAACTGTGATGACAAATATTTCCAGGGCCACAAGTGTAAAGAAAAAAATCTTTTTATGGCCATCTCCGAGGATATTTTAGAAGAGGATGTAGAAACTCCCCTTGTGTGTGAGCCACCTGAACCCACTCACATAACCCCTCCCTCAAACCCTCTTGAAGTAGAACCAGTCATTTCCCTCAATGCTCTCACTAGCTTCTCGGCTCCCCAAACCCTCAAGCTAATCGGTTACATCAAGCATCGGAAGGTCATCATTCTGGTTGATAGTGGCAACACCCATAATTTTATTCATCTCTACATTGCCCAAGAAAATCATTGCTACATCCATGCCGTCGATAATTTCCAAATCATGATTGCCAATGGTGGTTCCATGAAATGTGGAGGGCGTTGTTAAAATGTGCATCTCCAAATTGGTGACTACCATCTGAAATCCCATATGTTTGCTATCGACATGGGAGGTTGTGACATTGTGTTGGGTGCAGACTAGCTAAGGACTTTGGGTCCCATTCTCATGGATTTTAAAGACTTAACCATGCAATTCGACCAGGAGGGCCACCAATATAAGTTCCAAGTCATAACCTTCAGTTCACGTGAGATCATTAGTTCCCATTGCATGGAAAATATGCTCAAGAAAGGTCATTCTAGTGTTATCGCCCAACTCCATGCCATACAAACAACATAGACACCCTCAGTCCCGCAAGATCTCTAAGCCATCCTTTCTAAACAGTAATTGGTCTTTTCCACTCCCTAAGGACTCCCTCCTTCCCATGGTGTTGATGATCATTCCATTCCACTTGTACCCGAAATCCTTCCTCCCAATATCCATCCATATCGTCACCCATTTTCCCAAAAAAATGAAATTGAGAAAATGGTCCAAAAACTCCTTAATGCAAGCATCATCCGCCCTAGTACGAGCCCCTACTCTTCTCCTGTGGTCATGGTCCTGAAGAAATAAGTTTCTTGGTGAATGTGTCCTAAATTTTGTGCCCTCAACAAACTTACCATCAAAGAAAAATTCCCCATTCCTGTCATTGATGACCTCCTGGATGAATTGAGTGGCGCCCAATTATTCACTAAACTGGATCTTCGTTCGGGCTACCACTAGATACATATGAAAGAGGAAGACATTCCCAAGACTACCTTTACTCATGAGGGCCACTATGAGTTTTTTCTCATGCCCTTTGGCTTGTGTAATGCTCCCTCCACCTTCGAAAGCCTCATGAATCATGTCTTCTATCCTTTTCTCCGCCATTTTGTCTTTGTTTTCTTTGATGATATCCTCATCTATAGAAAAACCTAGACAAACCATCTTTCTCATGTGGATCGAGTTCTCCATCTACTCTCTCAGCACCAACTTTTCCTGAAATAGTCTAAATGTGCTTTTGGCACCTCAGAAGTAGAATACTTGGGTCATTTGGTTGGCAAGGATGGCGTCAGGGTGGATCCTAAAAAGATTGAATCTATGCAAGACTAGCCTCACCCAAAGACTCTTAAGAGCTTGTGTGGATTTCTGGGCTTAACAGGGTATTATCACAAGTTTGTTAAGAATTATGGGAATATTTCAGCACCTCTCACTACGCTTCTAAAAAAGAACTCTTTCACTTAGACTCCATCTACTGCTCAAGCTTTTCAAACCTTGAATATGGCCATGTGCATCACCCCATTCCTTTCCCTTCCCAATTTCACAAAGACCTTTTTGTTGGAATGTGATGCTTCAGGGAAAGGAATTGGTGTTGTCCTTATGCAAGAGGGTCAACCTTTGGCCTTTACCAGCAAACAACTATCTGAAAGAAATCTGGGAAAATCCATCTATGAAAAGGAAATGTTGGCTAATCTGCATGTCATTGATCTGTGGCACCCTTATCTATTGGGGCAACGTTTCCAAATTAAGACAGACCATCAAAGCCTCAAGTATTTTCTGGAACAACACATTTCCTCCCCAGAACAACAAAAATGGGTGACTAAGCTATTTGGATATGATTATGACATCATTTACAAGAAATGCAAAGAAAATGTGGTTGCGGATGCACTTTCCCACAAATATGAAGATGAAGAATCCCTTTTTTCTCTTTCATTCATTGTACCATATTGGCTCCAAGTCGTTCGCCAGGAATGGCTACAAGATCCAAAAAGTTCGCAGTTGATCAAACAATTATAGTCCAATGCTCCAGCTTCCCTAGGTTACTCTTGGCTCCATGATGAACTTCGATACAAAGGTCATTTGTATTTAAGTAAACAATCAAAGATTAAATCCATGGTACTTTCTGAGCTTCATGCTACACCCACAACAGGGCACTCTGGGTTCACCAAAACCTATGACAGGGTCAAACATTCCTTTTTTGGGGATGGTATGAAATAGGAAATTCGTAATTTTGTCATTGAATGTGATGTGTGTCAATGCAACAAGGGAGAAATAGTCAAATCTCTGGGTACACTACAACCGCTCCCGATTCCACCTGTTATTTGGAAGGATATTTCTATGGATTTTATTACCGACTTACCCAAATCAGGAAATAAATCAGTCATCATGGTGTTTGTTGATTGCCTTTCCAAGTATGCTCATTTATGCACCCTTCAACACACATTTACAACATCCACAGTGGCTCAAATTTTCATGGATTAGGTCTTCAAGCTTCATGGCATGCCACACTCTATTGTTTATGATCGCGACCCAACTTTCACAAGAAATTTTTGGCAAGAGCTATTCAAGATACAAGGCACCGAATTTCATCTCATCACAACTTATCATCCCCAGATTGATGGCCAAACAGAAGTTGTCAACAAGTGTTTGGAAACATATTTGAGGTGTTTTACCTCGGAAAATCAAAATCAGTGGGCTCAATGGTTACCGCTAGTTGAATGGTGGTACAACACTTCATACCATACAACTACACACATGAATCCTTTTGAAGCGGTATATGGACAAAATCCACCTTTAGTTTGTCAATGTTTCATGGAAACTTGCACAGAAGATCTAGCTAAAGCAAGTACAAACAAAGTTTATCAAGAAAATAAGAGAGATTCAATATGGAAGAATGAGAAAATATATTCACACTACTCCAATGAGCTGATGATTGATACATAAATCATGATCAATATATTACAATGAATGAGTGGAATACACTCATATATATGGAAAAGCATTCCATAATTAAGAAAGGTAATCAAGCAGTTAGATTTCCTTAGGAATGCATGCATGTATAATAGTTATGGTAAAAATGGAACGTCTAAAAATAGAACTAGTGAGTTAACTCCCAATGAACTAGTGTTACTCCCACTGAACTAGTGTGTCGAAAAT
>JASDQU010281791.1:15032-25624 GCA_032191745.1 Picea mariana
CCGTAAAGTTGAAAACAGGTAACAATGTTCATTTGAGCAATGTCTTATATGTACTTGGTTTAAAAAAGAATCTTTTATCCATATCTTACCTAGAAGACAAAGGAAACAGAATAGCTTTCGTAGATGGAAAAGTATTATCTTGGCATAAAGACTCCAGCATAGAGAATGCAAGGGTTATTGGAACCCATGAAGGAAACCTATATAGACTACTAGAACAAAATGAAGAAGCTCTTGTACATGATGAAGTCAATCCCAAAGAACTTTGGCACAGAAGGTACGCTCATATTAACTATCAAGCATTACCTTTTCTCAAAAAGATGGTTGAACGAATACCAAAATTGCAGTCTACACATGAAGGAATTTGCAAAGGATGTGCTCTTGGAAAGAATATCAAGAAACCATTCCCAAGCAGCAACAATAGATCTAAAGAGATTCTAGATCTAATACACTCAGATGTTTGCGGTCCGATGCCAGTCAAATCTCTAGGAGGTTCTCTTTACTATGTAATCTTCATAGATGATTACTCAAAGACTTGGTTATATCTCCTGAAAACAAAGGACGAAGTATTCAGCAAATTTCAAGAATTAAAAGCAGAAATAGAGAACCTCACAAACAAGAAAATCAAGACCTTGAGAACAGATAATGGAGGAGAATACACATCAAAGGAATTTGTTGCTTTTTGCAAATCGACAGGGATTAGGAGGGAGCTGACCGTTCCTCATAATCCTCAACAAAATGGTGTAGCAGAAAGGAAGAACATATCTATTGAAGAGACCGTGAAGGCACTACTAAACGATCAAGGTTTATCTATGTTCTTATGGGGAGAAGCAGCCATGACAGCAATATATGTTTAGAACAGAAGTCCTCACCGCATATTGAAGGATATGACTCCAGAAGAAGCCTTCTCATGTAAGAAACCTAATGTGGAAAACCTAAGAATCTTTGGATGTCCTATTTACTCTCACATTCCCAAGGACAAAAGGAATAAATTAGAACCCTCAGGAAAGAAGGGCATATTTGTGGGATATAGTGAATCATCCAAAGCCTATAGAATCTATATTATGGAACAACATAAGATTGAAGTCAGCAGAGACGTGACCTTCAATGAAAAGATGGCTTTCAAGAAATCCATAGAAGAAACTATAGAAGAAGAAGAGTATGAAGAGCCTATTGAAGAAAGAACATGTCTTCCAGAAAACCAGAATGACGAAAAGGAACAACTTGATCATCCGATGCAACCATGTGAGACCATTGATTCAGACACTGTATTGAAGACCAAGAAATGACCAACTTGGCTTGAAGCTACCTTACAAGAAGCAGAAAGACTCAAGGCCCCAGATGGGATCTTAAAAAAAAGTAAGAAGCCCAAAAGATTCTCTAGCTATGCAGCATGTATGACAAATCTTATAGATGAATAACCTACCACATTTGAAGAGGCAGTTCAGAAGAAACAATGGAAAGAAGCTATGACAGAAGAACACCAATCCATCATGAAAAATGATGTATGGGAAATTGTGCCTAGACCTAAAGAGAAATCAGTAGTAACCTCAAAATGGATATATAAGATCAAACATGCAGCAGACGGAAGCGTGGATAAATATAAAGCAAGGTTCGTAGCTAGAGGGTTCTCCCAGAAGGAGGGAGAAGACTATGACGAAACATTTGCTCTGGTTGCCAGATACACTTCCATTAGAGCTATCATGTCTCTTGTCGCTTCCATGGGATGGAGTTTACATCGGATGGATGTAAAGACATCTTTCCTCAATGGAGCAATCGAAGAAGAAGTATATATTGAACAACCTCAAGGGTTCGAAGTACATTCCAGAGACACTCATGTTTCTAGACTAAAGAAAGCATTATATGGACTCAAGCAAGCTCCAAGAGCTTGGTATGCCAGAATAGACAGCTATCTAATGAGACTTGGTTTCTCCAAAAGTAATGCAGATCCAAATCTTTACTACAAAGTCGTGAACAATGCACCTGTGATTCTACTACTATATGTCGACGATCTATTCCTAACAGGTGAAGAGTCTCTCATCATCCAGTGCAAAAAGGAACTAGCTTCTGAGTTTGATATGAAAGATCTTGGTCTCATGCATTATTAGTTGGGACTAGAAGTATGGCAGAAGCATGGTGAAGTATTCCTTGAACAAGGATAGTATGCAATAAAGATTCTTCAGAAGTTTGGAATGATGGATTGCAAATCCATGGACACTCCTATGACCACAGGTATAAGAAAAATAAGAGAGTCAGATTCTGATCCAGTAGATCCATCACTATATCGACAATTGATTGGGTCATTGATGTATTTGGTAAATACTCGACCAAATATTTGCTTTGCCATGAACACACTAAGCCAGTGCCAGGTGGAACCTAGACATGAGCATTGGACAGCTGCAAAGCATGTTCTAAGGTATATCCGTGGAACACTAAACTACGGTTTAAGATATTCAGCATCCAGCGATATACAGCTTCATGGATTCACAGATTCAGATTGGGCAGGAAGTGCAGAAGACAGAAAGAGTACTTCAGGGATGTGTTTCAGCTTGGGCTCCGCTATGATATCTTGGGGCAGCAGGAAACAGAAGTCTGTCGCACTCAGCACAGCAGAAGCAAAATATATCGCAGCATGTGAGGCATGTACAGAAGCAATATGGCTGAGAAAGTTGATTTATGATTTATTTGATCAGGTTCCAGATTTGACCATAATACACTGTGACAATCAAAGTTGTATAAGGCTATCAGAACACCCAGTGTTTCATGAACAGTTGAAACACATTGAGATCAAATACTACTTTATTCGAGATAAAGTTCAGGAAGAAGTAAAGCTCCAATATATCCCCACAATTGAGCAGACAACAGATATCCTGACAAAGCCTCTGTCCAGAATAAAGTTTGCAAATTTCCGAGACAAATTGGGGATCGTGAAAATAACTCCCTTAGCTGAAAGGGAAGAAATGACTCTCCAGGTTGGGAGGGAGCACTGACATATCATTGAATTGAGGACAATCATTTTCAAGTTAGAAAAATGGTCCAGCTTGGGCAATTTCTTTCCAATTCGGAAAGTGGTTAAGATTTCTGACGGACAAGCATTTTCCAGTTCGAAAAATGGTCCAGATCGAACGGTCATTTTCGTAATGAAAATGGTTCGATGAATTGCTAATGTACCATAGACAGTGATTTCCCATTGTGGTTAACATGGGGAATGGTCTAGGACAGTCTCTCTTCTTGAGGGTTACTCAAGAAGACTGGTCCGCCTCGTCAGACAGTTATTCTTTCGAAGCTCACAGTTGTGAGCAGTTTCGAAGAACGGTCCGTTTTGGAGGTTGGTGCAGGACCGTTTTGGAGGTTGGTGCAGGACAGTCATTTCCTTTGGAAATGGTCCAGACAGTGATTCCCTAGGGCAGATTAATTCTCTCCAGGTTGCACCTTGTTTAGTGCCGGAGATTAGCCCAAATAGGTGAATGGTCCAGGTTCAGCAATCAGGGACAGGCATTCCCTAGGGCAGACTCATTCGCTCCAGGTTGCACTTTGTTTAATGCCGGAGGAATGGCCCAGGATAGGGAATGGTCCAGGCTCAGAAATTGGGACAGTTATTCTTCCTTGCTTGAGAAGAATAGTCCAAATAGCCCATCATTGATGTTCTACTTTGAGAGCAGATGCTCTTCCAGATCTCACAGAGATGTGAGTGGAAGAATGGCCCAGATGACTCAGTTTATATCATAACATTGTTTCTGTGTAGGTTGATATCAGTTGATATGTTGGAGACTGCATGTCTCCAGACAGTAGAGATATACGACTGTGGTGGATATGTTCCACTGTTTGTGACTGTGCGTCACGGATTGAGTAGTTGTGTACTACTATGGATAAACACAGTTGTGTTCTGTCAGTTGACATTGTGCCAGTTGGATAATAATGACGGTGCTCGTGATGCTACCAGTTGAATGGTCTGTTTGTGCTCAAGACCATTATCAGTTATACCTCCCTAGCTAGGAGGGAGTGTTGATATTGTGGTAGCTTCGAGAGGTATCAACCTTCATTGTGACCCTTTGACAAGATTAGAATATTCTGAAAGCAAGAAAAGAAGTGAATGTAACCCTAGAAGAGATGTCGGCTGAGAGAGATAATTAATATGAATTAATTAGTACCCGGAATGAGAAGTCGGCCCAGGTAGCCTGCCAGAGCCACTTGTGCGCACTGCAGTCTGGCAGTCTTGTGCGCAAGTTCTGGGGAAGGTGGTGCCGCCAGTTCTGAAGCCTATTGCTTCTATCTTTTGAGTTGAACTCTCTTATCAGCTTTGGTTACTTCTTGCTTGGTGCATTAGCCTTGCTTGGCTATTGGATTGCTACCAGGATTCTTCTCTCTGTCAAGGTCAAGGTGCTCAGAGGGTGGCTTCAGCCTATGGTTGGGTGACAATAGTGATATTGTCTATGGTAAAACGAGCACATTTTAACAGTTAGCACTAAGAGTCACCCTCGGAGTGCTAGAGGATAAGCCCAGTACCCATCAAAATGTAAATGGATTAAAATGGTTCAAGTAGGTGGATCGGCGAGACTTTAAAGAAAGGAAAAGACAACAGATATCACTGCAGATTAGTGATAGATCATTGGGCTATGGAGTCATAAACAATCCGCTCATTGAAGGCATTTAAGCTCCCTATCAGAAAAAGATTTGTATAATGATGAAGAGAAAAATAAGAGGATAACATAAAGACGAATATTCACTAAGCAGAGATCCTCTCTGCTAAGAGAATTTAGATGTGTCTGAATAGTAAACAATGATAAATAGGCAAGCTTTCAACAAATCCTCTACCGCATCAGGAATCTATCAATCAAAGGAAAATTTTAATCCTTAAAATCTGCAATGCGTTCAAACAAGATAAAGAATAGAACGGAGAACATAGAAGACAAATCTGATGAACAACTCATATGAATCTTCAATAACAATACAATATACATCTACATGCCCCTTCGGCTTACAAACTGAAATATACAGTCATAAACATTTCTAAAAACCTCCTCCGGTCTTGGGTCGAACCCCCCCTCCTCTTACATATCATTCATCTAATATATTTATAGTCAAAACAGTAGACACGTCTTGTTGCTTGGGCGCCTCTTCTCTAGTGTCATATGTCTTCTCTAGTCTGTCCTATTCCTTCTGTCAGAAGGAAACTCTGGTCAGTATGGGCCTGCAGGAAAAACTGCCCTCTATGGTACTTCGGGTTGACAGTTTTCTGTCTCCTCGACCAGACCCTCCATGCTTCCATTTAAGGGGGTAGTCGATTGTTCAACTACCTGTCCTTCTTTCATTGACTGATTTCTCCTTGGGATCAGGACGAAGCCTAACCAAGCACTCATGTGACCGCCTAAAATTTGAAGTTTAACTTGTCATGTGACCGGGGCTGAAAACCAGGCGCTCCGGGTCTTCGGGTTTCGGGCCTTTTCAATGCATAGTTCTTACAATCCTCTGGAGTGTCGTATCTCCGAAGTGAGAGATTTGCCTCCACGTGTCCCCTTGTTTTGGACGACCGAGATTCACTTCGGGAGTTCGGGCTTCAAGAGTTTTCTTCTGCTTGCTCGCGCAATCCTCCGAAGTGTCGTATTTCCGAAGTGTTAAGATCTACCTACACGTGACCTCTTGATTTGGACGGCTGAGATTTACTTCGAAACTTCGGGCTTCGGAAGTTTTCTTCTACTTGTACGCACAATCCTCCGAAGTGTCGTATTTCCGAAGGGTTAGATCTGCCTACACGTGGCCTCTTGATTTGGACTACCGAGATTTACTTCGGAACTTCGGGTAATTCTTGCTCTAGTGCTTCACTCCGCAAACCTTCTGGAGTACTAAATCTCCGAAGTGAGAGATATGGCGTCGCGTGTCCTCGTTGATGGACGATCCAGATGAACTCCGACCTTCGAGAGTCCTTTACTCACTCAGCTTCTGCTTGCTTCCTCTCGGACTACGAGATCGCTCGACACGTGTCCCTTTCTTGAAGATCAACGGCCATGAGTGATTGCGAAGACTCAACTCGCCCACTCTTTAATTTCCTTCCCAATCTTTGCAAAGCAAAGATGCTCGTTCGTAGTGGGATCGATATCCACCGTTGATCTGTTGATCTAGAAAGATCAACGATCCTTAGCGATTGCGGGCTCACAACTTGCACAACCTTTAATTTCCTTCCCGATCCCCGCAATGCGAAGATGCTCGTTCGTAGCAGGATCGATGTGCATGTTGATCTAGCAAGATCAATGATCATGCGCGATTGCAGGCTGACAACTTGCAGAAACTTTAATTTGCTTCTCGATCCCCACAATGCCTCCCCACCGTCGATCTCTCTCCAATGAGATCCAATGGTCGTGACTTAATCTTTGCTTGATCTGACAGTCGATCTTGCTCTCGCTTAGATCTTACGGCTGAAAATTGAACCCGTTTGTTTGCTTATATTTCAAGCCCGAAATGTGCTGCTCTGAATGCTGCATTTTGTTCATAGTTTTTCCCTGCGCATACAACATACTTGACCGGCTTGTCTTTATCGACCAGAAGAGGAAAAACTTATAGGAAGGAAAGCAGAAAAAAGAGAGACTCGGTAGAGGTGTAGACCTAGGTTTTAGCAATAACTACATATGACCCATGACAACTTTATGTGATAACAGGACCTAAAATTCTACTTTCTGCATATGAAGTCCAATGAGGTTGGAACCACTCTCAAACATCCTAAAACAATTAATGGTAATGTTAAAAATTTAAGTAAAAGTGACTAAAGGAGAATGTCACTTTTACTTTAAGAATTTAATATTACCATTAATTAGTAGATTACTAGCCTCTTTATGTTTGCAAAATGATAAAAAAAAACTAAGTTTTTGGCTCTTGCTCGTTTGCTCTCCAAACCCCACACTTTGTTTGCAAAATGACACTTTAAAAACAAAAAAATTGGCTTTTAATTCGTCATTGTTTGTGGCCCTATGACATTTTCCATCAACTCGCGATATTATCGTGCTATTTTCAAAAATATCACGATATTATAGTCAGAGGAAAATATCGCGATGTTTTCGGGCGATCTTATTGTCGGAGGAAAATATCACGATATTTTCAGGCGATAATATCGTCGACCCTCAAAATGGAAATAATATCGCAATGTTGTTAACAATGGTATCAACGGATGTCGAGGGAACTACCGGAACGACAATCACAACCGCGGTGCGCAGCATGGATGCTCCATATAAGTCAACATCCTCAGGATGAGGTACCACCCAAGGATCAAATGACCTGAGGGATCCACTGGTAGATGAGCAAATCATGTTGATAGGAGCAATATGGGTAGTGTCGGGGGCAAGAAGGGGGAAAATCCCCATAAGAAAAATGGATCTTTAAACATGCCTACACTGCCACTTTTATACCCCCCGGAAGACTCACCTATGAAGGGAACGTTGGTGCCAGGATTAGTTCGTAAGTCAGGTGTGCAATAATCCAGTTGGTCAATCGTAACTATCTTCCCTTGATGGGGAAATTGTATAACGTGAAAGACAATGGATGCAACAGCATTCATGGCGTAGAACCAAGTGCGACCCAAGAGCAGATTATAGTCGAGTGTCGCATCCACTACGACTTCTACGGAGACAATCTTGCCCCCGAGCTCGATGTGTAAGGAGGGGAGAATTCCATAAGGTTTGAAAGAATGTCCATTAAAAGCTTTTAGGATGGTTGGAGATGTGGTGAGTTGTGGAGAACCAATGGCTTTCCAACATGACAAAGATATAATGCAAGTGGCAGCTCCTTCATCAATCATCGTACGAAAGATATTCTTGTTTAGACACCGAACTGTAATTTGCAATGCCAGTTGGTGTGAGAGATGCGGCTCACTCTGTTCTGTGTCAAAGGAAATAATGTTAGACTCTGAAGAGTTGATTCCCCCTATTGTTGATAGCAAGGCTTTCCACTGTGAAGGATAGCTCTGCAATACTGCGAGTGCCGACATCGCACACGGAGCCTAGGCAAGATCTTCCACTATGCTATAGTGTTAGGCTTCTCGAGCGTTCAGATTATGAGTGGTCCGTCGAAGTACCCCTTTTGGAGGGCAGATGGCAGGTACGAAAGTCGGTTTCTCTAACATGAGAGGGCCATTGGGTGGAGTAGTTGATGGAGGATCCTTAGATGAAGGCTCCCCTTCTTGGGAGTCATAGTTCTTTGCTTTGGTGGTTAGTGCCACCGTGGATTTAACCATCACGACATTTGCAATTGAGGACTCTGCATTGCCCCTGAGTGGGGGTGCATGAACTTGTGTGATCATTTGTTGTTGTTGGGGGAAAGGATTGGTTAATACCGTTGGTTGTGAAGGAGATCCCCCTTGCTCGAGATATTGATGAACCTCGGCAAGGCTAGGACAGTCTTTGGTGAAGTGGTCTTCCTTACATACCATGCAAGGATATTTTTCCTTTCTTGTATTTTTGCCCCCGACATTGGGGTCTTGGGTTACTGTAGTCTCCTGTTGGTCAAAAGATTTTTTGGATTTGCCCTTTTTTTCTTCTTGCCTCCGGATGGTTGAGATGAAGTAGATTGGACCACATTCACCTGGGAGGTTTGTGCAAGAGAGGGAGGAGGTTTGGTCTGCGAAACCGAAGATTCTGGGTTCATTCCCCAGTGGAGTCACCAATCTATTGTAGGGTAAATGAACCCTACAGGAGTTATCTCCCTTAGGCTCTTCCTAGACCTAAGACAAAATAGACATGCAAGCAACAGATTTTCCAAGATTTAAACTATACACGAAAAGACCTGAGTTGATGGAATGGAAGGCTTACCCGGTGATCTGAAAGTTGTCCTTGCACGCTCCTTAGCTGTTAGTTTCCACAAAGATACCCTTCGCTCTTACCAGCTTAGATCTTCACACATGGAGACACAGAAACCTTTCACAAGATCAAACTAATCATGTATAAATTAATGATAGATCTAATAATGTATCATAACACATGAAAACATAAGTTGATGCAGTCCTTTCCCAAGTTCCTTGCTCAGGCTTCGTAATCAAACAGCGAGAATAAGTATGTTTTTTGCTTTCTCCTCCCTTTTCCCATGAGAGGCCCCCATTATTTATAGGATAGTAGAGATAAGATCAAAGGGTAGTTTGGATAAGATCTCCATGCCCAAGATGAAAAGCTTCTCGAGGTTGAACCACGAAGAATCTAGGGTTTAATCTCATCTCACGAAACCAATCCTAAATAGAGAGTAGCAGACCCGGTCGCGCCCTGCATTCTTGCAGGGAGCGATCGGTCGCCCTTTACAAGAGGACAAGGAGCAACCAACACTTTCTGGTCGCAGGCTGTAAAGGGGCAACAAGCAATCATGCAAAAAGGTATTGCAAACTAAGGGGAAAAGTGGTATGATTCAGTGTTTCGGACTGCTAACCCCTAGATGATGCCCATCAAGGGATCAGGTGGCAAATAACTGTATAACACAACTGTTGAGCCCAATCCAAAGCAACAACTTGAAGTACTCTTCTTGTCAACGACGCATCCTGCCCAATCTGAATCTGTGTTAGCCAATCAATCTGACTCCATCCCCTCTCTCATAGTGAAATATCCCTGATCCGGCTGATCAAGATATTCGCTACTGTTCTAATGCTCTGGCGTGCAGATCTGATACACTGGGGGTTTCTGGATGCGTTTTAGCCGTGTGTTTGAGGTGTTCTTCGGTTATTGTGGTTGCATGTTGGTTATTGCAGGTGCATGTTGGTTATTATATGTGCATGTTGCATATTTAATGTTTAACAATCATATAAGGGTGCATGCAAGAGTATAGAATGTCAACTGCTCAATATGATGAATAATAACAGTTCAAGCATGGAAATACAATAGCCTACTAGAAATATAGAATCTAGACGTCAGTCAAATCTCCTGGATCTGTACTGGAATACAATCAAATAACAAAAAATACCCGTGATCATAAGAAGATAGCAGATCTGATGCATGCACGGATAGATCGGCAAAAATGTGCGATTCCGGAGAAATACGATAACCGCTACCAGCTGGAAAACTCGATCTGAAGAACCCACCGTCAGAATGTGCTCGAAACTGCTCCAATAGATGCGCCCTGGTCTCTATACTGGGATGGATGTCTGTCGAAACTCGGATCGGGCCTCTACGGCACTGGATCTGGACCCCTGGGGGGTTTGCGCCCCTCCTGGGACACTGAATGCGCCCCAAAAGATTCCACCTTCGAAATCTGCTGCTATATGGCTCGAAACGATCGTCTCATCAAATGATGAAATGGGTCGGAAGGGTTTGTCTGGATCTGCCCTGGAACATCTGCATGCAATGCCAAATGTCTGTCCAGAATGACTACGCCCTGAATAGCTGGGTGAATCGATCTGCAAGATTCCACCGTCGGAATCTGATGATAGATAGCTCAATGGAAGCGCCCTGGCTGGATCTCTACTGGGTCGGAACGAATCTGCAATCGGGACATAGGTCTATTGCAAATCTCTGAATCCTCAAAATAGCTTGCGCCCTCCTTCGCTGAGCTACGCCCTCCACAATGAATACTCCTGAAATGAACGGTGAAATACCTGAATGGTATCTCCGATGGCTAGGGTGTGTCTCTCA
>JASDQU010281793.1:0-14628 GCA_032191745.1 Picea mariana
TCCTTAACTTTAAAAACAAGAGACTAGCATTTTCATCAAACTTTTCTTTAGTCTCACATACCTAGTTTTGGATTAGTCAACAACCCTAACTTGAAGTAATCATAACTTTGAACCTGTACTGTATAAAGATCTAAAACTGATACACAATATTCTTCAGTGTGTTTTGTGGAATTCCTCCAATTGGAACTACTTGGAACCTCTCAGAAAAGGAGTTATAGAAAAAATGGCATACCTTGCTGAATTCTGGCTTATTCTAGAGAGCGACCTTGTAGAGTATGCCCCGCACAAACTATTTGATGAAATGATCTAAAACTGTTACAAAGAATACTACAGACGGTACCCTAACCAAAACAATTGGTCTCACTAAATTTGGACCTGTTATGAAGAAGTTATGACATTTTTACCCGAAACACCTGATTTTGACTAGTTTCAGGACTGGCCACAAACCCTATTTTCCACAGAGTGTAACTCCCAAAATACAACAACCCACAAGCTTAATTTTTAACCACAGATACTTGGATATGTTTTCTCATTTTCATAGAAATTTTAGGATCTGAATCATTATAGAAAAACATTTATAGCAAAAATGGTGAGATGACCTGAAAATAACATACCTTAGAAAGCACCATCAAAAGAATTTATTCTTCCTTGCATTTCGGCCTTCTTTTCTTCACTTTCCTCAGAATTTCGGCTTAGATATCATTTGTATACCTCAGAAACCTATAGATATTCAATATTCTCAAGTGTGTTTCAAATGAGAGAGCCTTACCTCTTATTTATACTCTCCAAGTAGCTTCCTTAAAAACATCTTCTAGGTCTCTTGGCCCCACTTTCCTTATTTTAGGGTTGGGTCCACCTCTAATTTCTCCATTCAAATTATTATTAAAATAATTTATTTTGTATTCACTTTGAATTATAATACACTCATCACTTCATTTTATTATTTAACTTTTAAAATCTCTTAAACCACTTTGATTACTTTGACCTTTTGGGGCTTCTAGATGACATATGAGGGTCCTCCAACTTTGTAAGGCCATAACTCTCAAACTGTGAGGAGTTATGTGACGTTCTACATACCACTAGAAATGGCATGACATGTACTATCCATATAGAATAGTATTATCTAAAAATATATCATAACTCATACCATTACCCATCAAACAAACTTGGGTCCATTACCCAAACCTGGGGTCTCAAACTTCTCATGGCCATAACTCTCTAACCGTGAGGAATTATGTGACGTTCCACATACCACCAGAAATAAAATGACAAGAACTATCCATCTAGGATATTTTCCCTAACAAATTCACTTTCCTTCATCTCATTATTCCACAATTAAGCATGAGTTCTCTTACTCCACAAAGCATCTTCCCGTGAGGGCTTTCACCATAAGGGGACCACTTTGGAGTTCATCCATATTTACTTCTTATCAACCATGACAAACAAATAATGAGTCATATTTACATCAAACACTATTGGGTCCTTTACCCAAACCTTTGTGCTACAAGTCTTTCTTCAAGGGTTGACATCAATGACAACCAACCTTAATCAATAGCCAAGCCATAACAAGGAGAGAAGAGCTATTCAAAAGGCTCATGGAGGTGGACCTAGATAGAAGCACTAATGAGTTCCAAGATCCCAAGTTGATACTCAACTCATTGTTCCTAGCAAAACAACAATTCAATGAGCAAGTTGAGATTTTTAAAGGATTTCCAATTGAAAAATTCTATGGCATAGTTGTATATGATGAGAACACCATAGATAACTGGTTAGTGGATTACTCCGTAAAAAATAAGGATATTGAATAAATATTACATGGCATTTATATTGATCTCTGAGACTTGGAAGGTGAGATGTTCAATATTAAAATCCGACATGAAATCAATGTGGCACCTATGAAAATCTACATTGAAGAATGGTTCAAGAAGGCTATCGATAACCTAACAAATGAAGGGAAAGAATTAGTTGAGATAGTTCCTGTAACCATTGATGAAAACGATAAAAGGACATCAACGAGCAAATGAAAACATGAGAGACCATCATAGTAAGTTTACGCTGATCACATCCTTCTTTTCTTTATCAAGTCCTTCATCCAATTATTCCACCTCTTTTACTAGAAGGGTCTAACTGAGGACTGATAACTCTTTTTTTCTTCTTACCAGGTCTTGTTGATCCTTATACTGCCCACTGTATTCTTTCTAAAATATTATTTCTTGTATTTATTTTCTTTATGGTCCGTGGGAGCCCCAATCTCAGTCTTTAAGACAAACACACTTACCATTTAAAGAATATGTAATAAACTATATATTTTTGGAAATTTCAAGAGAACTACTTCGAGAACAATCTCGACTAAGCTTTGTAACCCTATTTTTAGAATATAAAGTATTTGAGGTTGATCTATCATTATATTTATTTGATCTACCCATGTATCCACTCTGTTAAAGTTCTCTTGTGCATGCAGACCATCATCTTTTTATTTTTATGTCATCAGAAATATTTATCTTAAATTATTATGGATGTGAGGGAATTTTGCTTATTTTCTTTAAATGTGTGGTTCATGGTCCTTTCTAGGGAACTTTCTTTAAAAGAAAAGAAAACATTTTCCTTTTACTTTATTGTAATATTTATGTTTCTTTAAATTAATATAACATACTTCTGTCAAGTCGCACATTTTGAATATTTTAAAAAATCTCAAGAAAATCCAAAGAACAGTACCACCTCTATAAAAATGCAGGGGGATTTACATCCTCGTGAGGTTGTTGTTTTGGTCCTAACCGATTCATGCGTCAACATTTTTTGGGACCATACTTGGGACATGAACTTAAAATTCGAAACCTAGCCCAACGTTTTTGAAATAATATATGACTTTACCCCAGAGTAATCATCCCCATTTGGAAATTGGATTAAATAATCAATGAAGCATTCTACACTAGTTGTACAATCTGGTAATAAAAACAGTCGATACTTGAGAAGAGTTAGAAGGTTCCAGGTAGATCTTAGTCCAAGAAGAAGAAAGAGAGATCCTCTTAAGGTAGAGTAGAGAAGAATGACAATACTGAAGGAATCAAATACTAGCTAGAGCAGCACAAGAACAAGGTCAGAATTGAAGTTGGACGAATACAAGGGACCCATTACCAGAAGTAAAAGCAAGCATCTCTTTATTCTTAGAAGTGAAAATCCTATTCCTGGAATCTTTCCAGGCATGGCAGCGAGAGATGAACAACCCTGAGACGAGCATCATGAGGAGAAACAAGGAGGTCGAAGAGATGCTGCAAGAAATCAGGGAATCCCAAGATTTGAAAATCGAAGGAGGGTAAGAGATTCCCCTCGAAATATTATAGGTGAGAAACATAATCTCCATGTTCTCCCTAAGGGCACCTTAAAGGATTTTTTTGGAGACAGAGCAATCGATGCAAAGAGGCATTTGCACTTATTTCTTTATGTTTGTGATTTTAACCGTATTAAGTATGACAATGTCATGGTAAGGTTGTTTCTGCAGACCTTATCAGGAAGAGCCTATGAGTGGTATACAACATTTCACAGTAGATCAATTTGCTCATTTAATGACCTAGAAGCTATGTTCCTAACCATGTTTTCCCCTCCAATTTCTTACCATACCCTTCTCATTGATTTCACCCAAATTGGTTTGAGGAAGAATGAAAGGATACAAGATTTTAATCTCAGGTTCAATAAAACATTGAGTAGAATTCCATAATATAAAATACCAAATGACCCAATCATACTCAGTTGCTATAAGAATGCAATGCCCCTGAATGTAAAAAAAGCCACCAGAACATCCAAAATGGATACTTTGGAGGAGGAAATGACTAAAGCCACTGATATGGAAGAAATTATGATTGAAACGAATGTTGACCCCGACATTATATTGGGAAGAGTACAAAGGCAGTTGGGAGGATTAAATATTGATAATCAAGGAGCTTCCCGTTCAAGAAAGAATGAAGAATTCAAGCCTCGAACAACTCAAAACCAAACGATGGAAAGAGGATTTTTCAAGGGAACCATACTTGACGTAAAGGTTGACCCTGTAGAGGCACATGAAACTTAGCAAAGAATTCAAATTGCACAGATGAATAGAACCATCAAACAAATGCAGAACAAGATAACTAGACTAAGAAAGTGAGATAATTACATGCCAAATCCAAGAACGCCAATCCCAGAGCAAAGGAGGAACCCTCCCCCAGAAAATAGAGTGAGGTTTGAGAACACAAATAACCCACAAATACCAAGGGTTCCTAGAAAACCTACTCCAAATGTGGCTATTATGGATGATATCTATGATGAGCAATTAATTTAGCAAGAAAATTATTACTCACCTGATGAAAGCTCTGAAACCGTGTAGATGGGCGAATGCGATATGTCCATGTATATATTTTAAGTGGACGAAAATGATCCCAACTCTCAAGAAAATGTCGCCCATGCAAGAGGATTTGTAAATAGACCAAAAAATAAAGGTGATTCTGATAAAGAGAACTAAAAAGAAAAAGAAAAGGAAAAAACAAATGAGAAAAGAGCAAATTAGAAAGTGATGGATAGTGTTGGAAGTAAAAGGCAACACATGACGTCAAACTCCACTCAAATGATCTATACTATTGTAGAGGATTTGAGTAAATTAAGGATAACCCTTCCCTTTACAGAAGTGGTGAAGATTCCCCAGCAAAGGGAATTCTTTTTGAATTTGTTGGATGATCCATCTGAAAGAGCAGAAGTTGTTGTTACCAATCCAAAATAAATCTCTAGTTCGTCAACTACCAAGTTGAGAGGTAAAATCCCGCCCTTCTACATTTCAATTGAAAATCATGATGTTGCACTGCATAATTGTTTAGTTGACATTGACGCAATGAACAATATCATGCCACTAGCGGTCATGGAGGCATTGGGCATTAGTTGCACCAAGTATTATGAAAACGGTGAAAGTATATATGCAATTGATTCCAAAAAAGTGCCAACTTATGGAGAAATCAATGACTTTTACGCATGGATTACAATAGCCCCCCATATCATTATGATTTTCAATATTATTGTGGTAGATATTCCTTCAGCATATGGAGTTGTGATGGGAAGAGGCTAGACATATATGATCGGGGGATATATAATGAACGATGGAAGTTGTATGATGCTACTAGGAAAATAAGGAGTAATGATTAAAGTACCCCATGAACTTAGAAAAACCTTCTCTTTCAAGAAGAAGGACAATGAATTGATGGATGATTATATAGATGCTGAGATTGGAAACTATGCTATCCTAGACATGGAGCATAACGAAAGCCAAGAGAAAGTTCAAGATGCAAAGAATCAAGAGTGTTTGTTCGAAGGCTACTTGACGATGTCATCCGATGGAGCCTGTTCAAGGTCTAGGAATGGAGTTGGAATTGTTCTTTTGAGTCTAAGTAAGATTATGCATCCACATGCTATGAGACTGGAATTTTCATGCACTAATAATGAGGCAGAATATGAAGCTTTGATTCAGGGGATTATCCTTGCACAGGAAACGAAAATAGAACATCTAATTGTAACTGGAGACTCAAAGTTCATCATCAATCAGGTCACCTAGAAGTATAAAATAAAAAAGGAAAGAATTAAGTTGTATTTCAAAACGGTTAACGAATTGATGGAATCTTTCAGTTCCTTCAACATTTATTTTATTCCAAGGGATAAGAATCACAAGGAAGATTCACTAGCCTTGGCGGATTCATTGTAAAATCTAGATGATACACAAAGAAAAACGTCTTTCCAAGTAGAAATATCTTTCCAACTATCTGTGCCCGATAACATTGAGTATTTGCAAGTGTTTGAGAACGATGAACAACTGATTTTTTTTTGTTTGTTAAATGATGATGATGATGATGAAGACGATCATTCATCTGCTATCCCCAAAGATTGTTTAGAATCCAAATCTCTTTTCATGAAAGATGATCATGCTAAGAATCTCCTTGAAGAACTTTCATCGAGTTTCATTCCTTCACCCAAAACTAGGTTAGGATCCTCCATCTTGCACTTGACACACTTATTTCTTCCCCTATGAGGATCCATACCACCCACCTTTAGATTTGTTGTATAATGGGTTTGGAAATTGTACATGAGCACAACCACTCATCATCTCTCCCATAAGGTGTTGTCCAATAAAACCTCCCATCTATAAATGTCCTACAACCCCCTCGTGTGGTAATGTAGAGTTATCTAGACCATGTTCCTCATCATGATGAATTAAAGTAGAGTCTTAGATCCTTGAAGAGTCATGATAGTTGTCTTCTACATCTTTTGCAAGAGAGTATGTGACAGGATCCCTCACCTCCTTGAGCTCCTGGGTACTGACAACCCTCCCTGTGTTATCTTCGATTCATGTATCAATCACTTTGAGGGATGAATCTCCTATATTATCCTCTACTCACAGATTTGAAGACCCTAACCCTTGAATGATGGATTAAAGGTCAATGAAAGTGTCATTTGCTAAAATTTTCTCCGTCGATGAAGTTTTTGAGGTTGAAGAGTATCCTTAGAAACCACCAAATAATTTCGGGGAAACCCAGATCGATCGTCCCTCAAGCAAGCCCTCTAAAAATTTCACAACTTCTTCATCCATTATCTAATGTGACAGATGTATAAATATGATGAAAACATGGTTCCCGATACTACAATCATCCATTATCTAATGTGACAGATGTATAAATATGATGAAAACATGGTTCTCGATACTACAAGAGTTTGGAACTGAACCCAAGAGAACCCTACCTAATCGGTAATAAAATTTTCTAATGTTGAAATCATTGTGGAAACCATAACCCTCACCACCCTACAAGGATTTTAACCCTTTAATGGGCATTATTAACTACCATTTATCTATCTAATTTTTGTTTATATTAATTTATTATGATATGGAATTTATAGCATTAGCTCACAATATACATTTTTTTTTTTTAATTTAGCTATTTTTGAGTTGTAATTTAGGCCAAAGAAAATAATCCCTATGTTATGTCTATCAAAAGAACAATTTACATGTAGCTAGGAATGTAAACTTGAAGCATTTAACTGAATTCTATTGAAGAAATAATTGATGAATTTTTCAACAATTTATTCATCTAATGTAAAGGAGAAATTCATTGATTAAATACTAGAAAATACATCTAACTCTAGTTGAAATAACTGAAGTGTAGTGTGTTGGAAATACTAAGAGGGGGGGTTGAATCAGTATTACCTTTTTTAAACAATTGGTAATTACTTTGTTATTTTAATTATCACAATAGATCATCAATGGACTTGTATTTAAAAAATCAATTATATAATTCAAGAATTACAAAGTTTATAAAGACACCAATCCTCTTTAGAGCACCAACTCTTTGAGACACAAATCCTCTTATTTAGGGCACCAACCCTAGGAAGCACCAACTCCCTTATTTTTAGGGCACCAACCCTAGGAAGCACCAACTCCCTTATTTTAGGGCACCAACCCTAGGAAGCACCAACTCCCTTATTTAGCAAAACAACCCTAGGAAGTACCAACTCCCTTATTTTAGGGAAACAACCCTAGGAAGAAAAAACTCCCTTGTTTTCACACTTTACTTAGTAAAGGATATGAATCCTTCCTTACTCCTCTCTTCCACCCTCATTGTATAAGTATCTTCAGTTTTCCTTCTTGGACTCTGCTTCTACTTTTTATCTTCTGATGTGGACTACAAAGACGTTTTTCTTACACCATACCTTTCTGTTTATATAGTATTCCAAAAGGTATGGCATTGAACCATTGTTTATTTTAATAATGAACCATTGCACCCTTTCATTTAATTAATTTTAAGTATTTTTTCATTAAGCCTTTTATTTATTTATTCATAATGCTCATCATTCAACTCTTCTTTAATCATGATTGTGTATTGTTTCATTAGTCTACAAATCTTGAATTGTTGTGAATTTGAGTCTTAATCAATAGGTGCTCCCTTCAATCCAAAATTTGTGTGACTGGTGGCTAGATCCATGCGCTTATCACTGTATGTGATTTAATCAAGATTGTTGATTTCCGGATTCAAATTTTGGAGATAGGCACTTCTCTCCTTCTACCCTTATTCTTATACATGGGAACGTATTCAAATGTTCGAGGGCTTATTTAATTCTAGGACCTTTTCACTCCTTATTAGCTTATATAATTTATCACATGACCAGTGCTCGACCAGGTTCTTTGGTACTTCAGCCTTCAGGATTTACGGCCTTTGCAGTCTTCCAACTACCTCGGAGTAAATTTCGCCAAAGTGTCTTTACTCTATTCACTAGTAGATCGGACGATTGATATTTAATATTTTGTTGAATGGACAATCTTGGCTTATCCAGAGGCTTCAACAAAATCGATGATCATGACTTAATCAGGTGTTGATATCTACGGTCTGTTCTCTTTCAACATAGTGGATATTTAACACTTGGCCATTGTGCTTGATCATTGATCAAGAATGCTCTTGAAATAGATCAACGATTAGCGTTACTTAGTGATTAATTCTTACTCTATCCATCCACTACGCTTGATATAACAATCATGAGAGAACCTGGAGGATATTATATCAACGACCATCATTATTTCACGACTTCAACCTTCGGCGCTTCAATCATTTTTGCTGGTAGGAGAAGTTGGGCATCCCCGGAAGTTGTAATATCGGAGTGGCATGGCAAGCTAACATGTATCTGTTGATGTGGCACTCGCTAAGTGGCTGACATGTGTCACCTTGATTCGTAAATTTTGAAAACTTTATATGCCAAATGGGCATTGACATGTGTCACCTTTAAGAATGTGCCACATTTCGTTTTCTAGATCGTTGATTAGATATGATGATATTGATCTTCCTATTAGATCAAATGATTGGAAGGATTTTGTGATTATAGATTTTCACTTCGTGTCTTTGGAAATTTTAGTTGTTTGGGACTCTTTGTAATCCTGGAGTGGTCAACGTCGGGCTGACTATTTCTTCCATTGCATGATTGAATGGTCCAGGGGAATGTTTGTTATCTAAATCTCATTCTTGATCGAACGACTTGCGAGATTTTGGTGATTTTGGGACTCTGGGATATTATGGATCCTTTCTACATTCCTCCATTTATCACCGAATCACCAAATAGATCTACCATCGTAGACCTTCAACTATTTGATCCGACAACCTTTATTAACTCCAGGGCTCCGGAGTTTGGGATTTCTTGGTTTATCTAAACTTCTTATCGCCGGAGTAGGTCAATGTCGAAGTTAACCACCTTATTTCCTTTAGTGTGAACTTGTTATCGAATGGTCAAATTTCATTCTCCTAGATTTGACGGCTTACAAGATTTCGCGACTTCGGGGTTTCATGGATTCTTCCTTGTCTCAAATATTTGTCGAAGTGGTGAAGCTCCCAAGTCCTGAAGCTTTCTATTTCCTGCTTGATACAATGACTAAGAACTCACTTGAAGTTCTCCACGAGATATGACAATTTTTGTTTAATTACTTTTGATCAATGTTTCAGATTTCTCCTACATGATTTCTATAGTTCTATCTCTTCTAAACTTTGATATCATAACCTACACTCTATTTACATCAATGACAATATCATACCATTGTGTCCAACATTCTTCCCTTTTGGCATTGATGGCAACCTTTTCTTTGAAATATTTGTATTTTTGTTGTTTATCAATTTCCTCCCCCTTTGATCGCAATGATATAAGGGATCTTTATTCACTCCCCCTATGTCGATGCTCCCCCTCTCCATGTGCCCCTTTCTTCTGATGCAATTTTTTTGGTTTTAATGAGGTGTGTGAATTACTCCCAATTTTTGTTGAAGATTTTCAAAGGTACTCCTGGGAAAAGGTTTTGTGAATATTTCTGCAATTTTTTCTTTGGTGCCCACATACTCTACTTTAACCACTCTTTGAGTAACCCGATCTCTTAAGAAATGGTATTTGAATGGGATGTGTTTGGTTTTAGAGTGCATTACAGTATTTTTAGAGATGTTTATGGCACTAGTGTTGTCACAATTAATAGTAATGGGATCATCATATCTTATTTGTAAATCTTCTAATGTTTGCTTCATCCAAAGAACTTATGTGCAGTAGGATGCAGCAACAATGTATTCTACCTCTATTGTGGATAGTGATGTGGATGCTTGTTTCTTACTTATCCACGCTACCAGACATTTTCCTAGAAAAAATGCTCCTCCACTAGTGCTTTTCCTGTCATCTATACTACCAGCCCAATCTGCATCAGTGTATGCATTTAATGTAAAGTATTTATCTTTTGGATGCCATAATCAAAATTCTAAGGTTTCTTTAAGATATCTGAATATTATTTTTACTGTTTTTAGATGAGTTTTCCTAGGTGCGGATTGAAATCTTCCCACTAGTTCTACAACCTGCATGATGTCACGCCTAGTTTCTATTGAATAGAGAAAAATTCTAATCATTGATCTGCACATAGTTTGATCTACTTTTGGTGAGTCATCATCTAGGCTTAGTTTACATCCAGTGACCATGAGAGTACTTACATGTTTACTATATTCCATTTGGAATTTCTTCAACATTTCCTTGATATATTTGGTTTGGGAAATAAATATTCCTTTTTCTGATTCAGTGACTTGTAAACCTAAGAAGAAAGACAATTCTCCCAACATAGAAATTTCAAACTCTTCTTGCATTTCAGTTGCAAATTTTATGCTCATTATAGTAAGATTACTCCCAAATATGGTATCATTGACATCTACAACAACAATCATATTTTTATCTCCAATTTTGATATATAAGTTGCTATCAGTAGTCCCTCTCTTATATCCTTCTTTTTGTAGGTACTGATCTAGCCTTGAAAACCATGCTCTTGGGGTTTGCTTAAGACCATACCAATCTTTATTTAGCTTTGATCTAGGGGATAAAAAAAATTCTCAAAAATCAAGGTGCTCAAAATTACTCGAAAATGGATTCATTCTCGTCCTCACGATCCCAACGCAACTTGAATGGGCTCAAACGGAGTTTGTATGTGAGAGATATCGCGTTCTGTTTGTTTTCCCAAACAGGCAAACAAATGTTGACATGATAGTTTGTACAGTCCATACAGGCCACGTGGAAACTTCCCATACGAACATATTGTTGATGTGGAATGGACACGTGGCAAATTGTGCTGACATGACAAACTGAGTTTGTAGGGTTACGTGGACCAATCCATGACTGACATGTGGCATGATTGAAGGCGAATGAAAGGGTGCCACGTGGCCCAGCCAAGGACCACCATGTGGCACCCTGTATTTGGTTGATGTGTTAAAACTTTGTTGGAGTCTGCAGGGGTTGAACCTGGGACCTCTGTGGGAGGCAAAGTCTTCACACAGGTTGGGCCACCAACCCACCTACACATGGTACTTAACCCTATAGTACTAGAGTTTATATTTAAATTTGCATATTGTTTCATTCAGTAGGTAGAAAGGGTCAGGGCTTGGCCCCAGCCCTTGGTCACACTACATCATAACCATACAACATGACCATGATCACGGGGTTCTCAATGGTCAGCCAGATGGGTGTGTAATTTTAGGTCGTTTCTTGGCCATGTTATCCCCTAGCCTAGGGATAACTAAGGAGATTATGTCTCGAGGCCCACAGGTCCTAGACATGCAATATCGAGAGCTAGATCAACTTGAGCATGGCCCTGGAGGGCCCATCCTTTTATTCTTCAGCGCCTCCACTTTGTCAACAACAACAACATCCATCACATCGGCCTGGTCCTGTAGCAAAAATGGGTCTTTCTCCATGAGGTAACGAGTCTGGGTATCATGGTATGTGTCACTTTGATTATCAAAACATTTGAATATGTGCATTTAATTCTTTTTTTCTTCTAATGTGTGCTTAGACCTTATGCCTTTCCACTTGACCACACTTGGGGGGAATGTCAGGATTCCCTAGTAAGTTGGTTCCCATAGGGTTTGAGCTACCACTGGGGGGATTCATGAAATTTCATCCTTCGTTCCCACCATACTTACCACTTTTCATATTTTTCCTGCTCATCCATCCCATACACTGGTCTAGGTATTGGGTTGGCCAAAATATCAAAGGGTTGTACTTTACCTTGTGGGAAGAAGGGGCTAAAGGCCCAGAGGCTAAAACTAGCTGGAAAAAGATAAAAGCCAAAAGAATGAAACCTTTAGATGCTTCACCCAGGGATCCTTGAGAAATAAATAAAAGGCTTCTCAGCAAGAAACAGAGGGACCCATAAAAATAATCAATCAAGACCTAGTTGGAGGATAGGGGATCTCATCACAAGCTAGCCTATTAGGTCCATGGGCATGTAGCGATATGAAACTACCATTCGGTTGGTCACCATGCCATGGTAGTGGATATTGGTGGCATAGCCAAGAGAAAGGAGGTCTCATCACGAGCCAGCCTTCTCATTTCCATGAAATGCTTGTGGGTAACATTGTCACCACTGGTCACCACGCTAGGGTAGTGTCCCCTAACTAGCCTCTTCAAAGAAAAAACAATAAGAATAAAAGATAAAATGCATGAATGGGCTTGGAAACAATTGCATCCATGACAAGGTGAAGCTCACCCTCTTCAGAGGCACCCATAGGTAAGCCATACATTTCCCTTTTATCACTGTACCCATTGCCCATACATCCCCTACCACCTCATCCACTTACATGGACTGGATTTGAATTCACCCCGGAACATCCCACATCCAATGAGAATTAGCCCAATAGGACATCCTAGAGTCTCCTCCAAACTTGGCTTGTAGAGTAGCATAATGTCTTTGAGCACTTTTCTGGGTAAAATGGGTTTCATGCACATGTTTAAATAAATTGATGATTAGATGTGATTGACATTGCTACGATCCCTGTGACTTATAAGCCCATGGAGGGCGTATTTGTTGATGTTGTAGGGCCACACCCGATGGACATGTACACATGCGGAGATGATTATTTCGGACCTCCATAGGGATAAAATCCCACCAAATGGATGTTGACACCCTAGCTAGGGGCATAGACAGATCAGGGGTTTGCACTGGAGAGAGAGGAGGATGTTCCACAAGGGATAGCTTGGAAGGCATGGACCCAAGGGGGTTTTTCCCTTTTTCACCATGATATAGGCCTTGGAAGTCCCATGACATCACCCAGGTTACCCATGACGTCACCAAGCATTTTGGACACTTTGGAGGCAGTTGTGTGCTAAGTGGCACGTGTGGCAGGATCCTGAGGCCCAAGGAGGCCTAATTTTTTTCTCCATGAGGCCAACGTTGCCCTAAAAGGGCCTAACGTCACCCTAAAAGGGAATTAAGTCATATTTACAACTTGATTTAGGATTTTATTATGACATTTAATGTAAAAAATGGATATTATGTGTAACTGGACATGTCGACCTTTTTGACCTAATTATGGTCATCGTAACTATATAAATAAGGGGAAAATCACTCTTATTTTTCATCATATTTAACTCACACTTGTGAGGACTGAAATTTGTGACCTATCTAAGGTTTCTTGGCTGAAATTTTAGGCGCACTTGTTGAGAAAGGATAAATCTTGGAGTATTTTGACAAGTTTCTTGGTGGAAGTGTTCAACTAGGGTTTTTCTTGATGATTCTTGATGTATGTAAGTAATATTTCTGCAATTCTTTTTTATTGAATGGTTATAGTCTTATTTGTCTTGCATTTACATTAAAGATTATGAAATTGCTTGTTTAAACCCTAAGACAACTAGCATATGTTATTATCCTAGCTTTAAAAGCCTTCACCTACTAGATCTTGTCAAGAGGTTGTTTTTCTTGAAGCATCTGCTAGGGCCTTGCCATTGCAACACCCTATGTAATGTCCCCACTTTGGGACATCATCACAGGGCAGAGATTTATGATGACCAGAGTAGCCAGATGGATGCTATAGCGAGTACAGGGGTATTTGAGAGGCATTGTGGGGTCTATCTTGCATTGATGATCATATTCCATCATTATGATCCATTCCGCACAGGTTGGTTTTGGTTTCGTTGCATTCTGACGATTTCCATGATTTTGACTATTTTGAGCTATAAGTCAATGGAATTCACTGAAGAGGTCATTTTGGGCACATTGCTTGGAGGAACCTCTCAATGTAATAGCTCATTGGAATCGGGAGGAGCAACACTATAGGATGGGATGGCTAGAAGTGACTTTCAGTGGCCAGGGAAGCCACAAGGAGAGATAAAGAGATTTTCAAAGGTAAAAAGGTTAATTAATTAATTAAAGTGATCTAATTAATTAAATAAATATTAATAAAATGAAAGTCACTTTGGAGGGACAAGGTGAACCAAAAAGTATAAAGGAAAGGCAAGGGCCTCTTCTCATTCATTCATGTATGATTTTATTTTGATTTCTGGCTTCTAGCTAGTGAGCCTGGTATTGGGGGTTTTGAGGGTTTTGACATAACAAACCCTAGAGGATGATTCGGTGGTGAAAGATTCCACCTATCTTGTCCCAAGCTTGGTCTCAGAGATGCAATACTCTCCCACACCATTCTAGTTCCAGATCTACTCAGTTGCAGGAGGATTCTACATCAGTTTCATGTGCAGATAGAGAGAGGGCGCACCAGTTGAGGGATTCCAACAAGAGGGGCGCACCATCTTTGGAGAGAGATTCGTTGTAGGAGATTGGTAGGGCCGTTGAGG
>JASDQU010281799.1:0-14757 GCA_032191745.1 Picea mariana
AGCTCTCTAGCCATATAATTAAAGGCACGACATTTGCTTCCAATAGAGGAACAAGAATTCAATTAAAACCATCGTTGAACTGCAGAGAATTAATGTTATTGAATCGGTCTTCAATGAAATGTCCTCAAACAACCAATATAGATTCTCTTTTGTTGCGTCTTGCGTGCTTTATACACAATTGTTCCAAGTCGATGTCGAGATCCGAAGAGAAATCCAACCAAATCAAATTGTGATTTGCATTTCCTTGATTTGTAATTTTAAGATCTGATCTCTTCAACTGAATGTGTGTTGTTAGTGTGAGTTAATAGTTTAGAGTGTTTGAGAGATTGTGAATTCAATGAATGTGCATTGAATATTGTACAAGATCTTAGAATTTGAATCATATTGAGTCTAGTCAACTCAATGTTGTTATTGGGTAAATCGGTAGATGCGGACATGAACTAATCCCCCTAGATCCACCTGGATCTAGAACAAAACAAGACGGAACAAGACACTTTCCCTAAGTTGTGATCATTGAGTTTACTACCAAAGGAGGAATAGATAATGTACCTTATGAATCGCTTCCTTATATCTTTGTTGTCCCTGCTTCACTCCAGTGCTCTTGTGGAATCAGATCTGCGATAACACAAACCAACCAATGTGAAAGCAGCAATAGTAGAATTCAATGACAACCTAAACATGTGATCAAGGAATCATGTAATAAAATGCTAATCATTTTATGGGAAAGAGACGTGCCACCGTATTATATTAATGAAAAGTAGAAGATACAACCGAATTGCCTTAATGTTGCAAGTTCCCTTTTAGTGGTCCTTCATTCCAACACACACATACACTTGTTCCGAAATTCGCATGAAGATAATCCACAAAATATTGATAGACAAATGGAGGCCTCAAGCATCACTAGGAACATGATTCTTCACACAGTCTTTAGCCTATTCTTTCATCAATTCTCTGCTTAATCTTGCTTAACCTTTTCCATGAGAAGCCCATGATTATATAGGAGAAGGTGAAGTGGTTCAAGGGATGAGAATGATCCCACCAAATCAGAGAAACTAGTAGGATTGCAACCACACAGACGCCACCTCACATTCTAGAAGATTCCCCTACTAGAAACTTCATGAACCCTCTTTCCTCTTTTAGCTTTGGAACACCGCCGCACCCTGCCTATATAGCAGCCTACAGAAACCCCGTGGGCCAGCTATAGAGCAACTTGCGAAAATCATAGATTTTCGCACTGTGTAATATATGCAGCCTGCAGACCCTTTCTAAAAAGCAGTCTTGTAGAGGAGGAAAGAAGTTGTTTTTCTCAGGCAAAAAGTCATGTTAGGAGCCTGAACACATGTTTGTGAAATCATCATTAGGGTGACCAAAATAATGTGTAACAGAATGCCCCCCAAAGTATGAGGCTTGAACTCGTGACAGCCGAAATACTTTGTAAAAATGTGTGTGTGTGTCGGGAACAAGGAGTGCACCAATTGGGAACCTTCAAACAATCAAGCATGCACATAATATTATACCATGTCTGAAGTAGGCATTCCCATGTTCAAACTATCAATGATTGAAATCATAAATATAAGTCATGGCCACCAATTATACACTGTGGATCCATGTCATCAAGATTCTACATAGCCACCAGGAATACATTTTGGATCTATGTATTGGAAAACTCAGATGTAAACATAGCCATGAGAGATACAAAGTGGATCTATGTGCCAATTCAAATCACAAATACTCCATCGCAATTTGGATAAAAATGATGAGGTCTAGGGTCTTCAATCCCATTGTCCATTAGTATGAATCTAGCCATGTGATTACAGGCGCTGAAGTCGAACATGGTTAAAAACCACTTGATTACCGGTCTTTAATGAAAACAGTTAACAAGTGCGAGGGAAATGACCATTGATGTCAATGACTCGTAGGGTACAATAGTACAATCCAAAGAGTGTGAATAGATGAGCTGAAGTCAAACACTCGATGGAATCTCTCGATCAGGGATCAATTATGTAAGTCCACTGTCGAAAGCGAAGAAACCTGCCATTGAGGCATGCAGGCTCTAAGGCACTAAATAATTTCTAAGTCTTGTTCCTGGATAATGAGATGAAGTCGACAGGAAAAGACTCGTCACCAGAGGGCTTTGATGTATCCCCCATCAAATGACACGAAATAAGTAACAGATTTAGGGTAGAGCAAAGTACGAACATGATTTGAAACTAACACAAGGAAGTTTGACATGATAGGAATTGACAATTGCAGATGGCTGACTCAATAGAGGGCTTGGTTGAACTTCTCTTGAACATATGAATGGCATGACACTACTACTAGTCTTGGCAGCATTGACTTAAAGACAACCCAAGATATGAACTTGCATAAATTCAGACGAGAGACAAATGAATTTCCCAACCCGGATTCAAATGATGAAGGTGGTGTCATGTTCAAGAGCGATGCTTACTGCCACTAACACAAATATAGAGACACATCTCTTTCCCAAATTTCCCCCCACCATTTCTGGTGAGTACCTCTTTATTTTTACGCAAGCTTGAGGAGGATAACATATGCTTGTTGATGTAAGCTCATCCTTCGGACGAGTCCCTCGGAGTATGTTTAAAGAAACCTAAGAAGGAGTGGTTCGGTCCCATGTGGGTCTTTTGATGTTTGTTTAATGAGTCCAAAGATAGAAAACTCAGAGGTTTTTCATATTTTGAGAGTCTGAAAAACACTTAAAGAGAACTCTCCCAGTTCCTTTTTTGTAAAGTAGTTCGATAGGACTGAAAAAGTGATAAACTATTGCCCATCAAATGTTTTCTTCAAATACTTTTACGAGCGTGGAAAGAACAAGGTCGCTCGACAATCTTTTTATTTTTATGGAGTGTGAAAAGAGCTTAAAGGTTACTCCGTAATTTTCGTTATTTTCGTGTTACCATGACGAGTACGAAAAGACGACAAAAGTATACTTGGTTACGTTCTCATCGATTTTCGAGCACGAAAACGAACAAAGACCAAGCTCGAGGTTCTTCTAAAAAACCCTAAAAAGTAATCGTACATGCGACGAAAAAGAAAAACAAGTCGCAAAAATTGTCCATACTTCATTGTTCGGAACTATAGTCTGCCCATCTGTGAGAAACAAAACACTCACGAGACCATTAGGCCGGTAGGTTTTTGAGAAAATATATTTAAATGATATAAAATATTTTTAGAAAAAGTAAAAAAATGAGATAAATAGGGGTAAGAACTCATTTTCACTATTTCATTTGTATTTGGTCAAAAACTTGTCTAAGAACCCTTTTTTCACCTCATATTTTGGCAGTCGATTGCAGAGAGCATAGGCGATCATTCAACGAATGGTTTGCGTGAAAACGGTGAGTACCTCATCTTCTTCCTTTTCAATGGTTTAGAATTCATTTCAATAGGTTAAAAGATGATTTTATGGGTGAATTTTTGGGTCGTAGGCGTGCGTTGGGGCCGCTGCAAGTGCCCTATATCGGGGCCTGCGGAAATCAAGGATTTTCGCAGGTGCCCAATGGTTCACCGGCGGAAACCCCACTCTGTAACTGAAGCCCAGTTGCGGTGGCCGAAAATCCCAAAAGAAAATGATGCGTTGGACCAAAAAGAATTTCAAAAAATGATGATTGAAGGTGCTAACTTCTTTCTTTCATCTCCATGCAGGTATTTTGATTGAAAAAATGTTGGAGTGGAGAGAAAGAGAGCATGAAGACAATGATGCAATGGCTTTGAATGATCTGGGCACCACAAATTACCTACGACAGTGTGGTTTGTTAAAGTTCTTCAAGATCCAGGGCATGAGAGCCCAACTGAGACTGTTGGAATATTTGGTCCATATGTGGGACGTGGACCAACAAGTATTTCATGTGGGTGTTCATGTGCTTTCCTTGTACATCAAAGATATTTACTTCTTGACGGGGCTATCCCGTCATGGGGTGCAAGTGACCTTAACAAGAGGTCAAGGTGGTGGTTTGTCGATGAGTGAATACATCAGACGTTATTGTGAACCTGAGGCTGGGTGACGCAAGGGTAAAGTGGCTATCAGAGGGGTTCGTGATCTGACTCTCAGAACCATTCTTTTCACCATTGCACGGATGGTAGGGAGTGCTTCTCCGCACATGGCTCTGCAGAGCTACTTTCAGTATGTCATGGAATGCATGGAACCCCATGTGTTCAACTGGTGCGATGGACTCCTCCGCAGTATGAAGAGCCAGTTGACCAAGAGAAATAACGGGGAGCTGAAGCAGTTTGGGTATGGATCCATTTTGGTATCTTTCTTCCTGGAAAGAGTCCCTCACTTACGCCTACAGGTAGATTGGAATATACTAGTGCCACAAGATCCGCAGATGAAGAGGTGGTGTGATCTCATGTTCTAGCATGTAGTGGGCCCCATAAATAAATATAATGATACATTTTTTGATTGGTTGGAGCCCCAGATCTTGATGATCGATGACTATGCACATGTCAGGCTGGATTTTCGCAATGATCATGACTTGGTGCTACCTGAGGGTTCTCAGTGGGGGGACCTAGGTAAGAAAAACATTTTGCTTTTATGGTGTTTTTGTAAATTTTATCAAAATATTAAACATTTTTTTTTTATGTTTTCAATCCAATGACTAATCAAAATATTCTGACCATGCAGATGTAGGGCCATTTCGACCCCCGGGTACATCCCTTATCCAGAGGTGAGGGGAAGCAACGGTAGTAGCAGGATGGGATGCAGATGATTATGAAACAATTGAGCAGAATCTGGAGGGTTTGACTGCAGGCATCCCAGATATATCGATCGGCGAGGTCCCGAGGCGTTTCCAACGCCATATTGTAGGCATGTCGTGTCCACTGAGACGATTTCTCCGTAGAGTAGCATGAGCAGTAGTGTGTTACCATGAGCAGCATCCATGGTGCCATTTTGTAGAAGCTATGAGCTTCATATTTTGATATTTTGGTCTTCGGACAAAAAACAATCTTTTTTGTAAAAAACTTTTATCGTTATATATATATACATGAGGCTTCTACCGGCTTATTTTTCTTTGTATAATACATGTGATGTGTGATTGGATTTATAAATGTCTCAGATGTCTTTCTAACACATAATTAGCTAATGCATTAGTTAATGTATTTAGACATCTAGGAATGTGCTGATACTCGGTATAATCAAAATAACATTCCAAGAGGCGAATTTGTAAATATACTCGTAACAAAGTAGGACTTCGAATAACATAGACATTACTTAACTGTAGCACTACTAGTTGCGAATCAAGTCATATAACCAGACGACGAATCCTAAGTGAGATAACATCGATCAATAATTCGATGACTACGCTATACTCTGGGATATTATTGGTTGCACAATTGAGGCAAACACCGTGTAGACTGATAAGTTCGTTCGTGGGTGCATAGATTGCCCATGCAACAGAAGCTAGGTTTTGAGTGCTACGACTAGTGCCATCGACGAAGCCAAAGTGGGGTAATGAAGACTCCGACATCTGGAAACCAAGCATAACGCAAGGTAAGCGGTCAAGGGTAGAAACCAAATAACGAAAAGCACACAAAAGTAGCACATAACAGTATGATACAGTAAAATACAAGCACTCATGCAAAGATAGTCTAAGCATAGTACTTCTTCAAGTAAAGCCCATTTCTGGGTTCACTCAAAGGAATTCCATCATAATCTAATAACTCATAGGCTCCCTTCTCCAACACTCGTTTGACGATATAAGGGTCTCGCCACATAGCCTCGAATTTTCCAGCTCCTAGCAAATCACGATCTTGTTCATAGAGGAGAACCTCAGAGAAAACATGTGGCTTGACATGCTTGTCGTATTGGGCTTTGATGTGTTTCTTCTTTGTTTCAATAACTAGGGTGGCATCACGACGAGCTTCATCCAATTGCATAAGATACAACATATGTTCTTCTTCATCAGAGGTGTTTGGGAGAAGTTCAACGACTAGTTTTAATGATGGAATCTCACATTCAATCGGTAGAACCGCTTCTATACCATACACTAATTGGAAGGGTGTAAACCCTGTGGCAGACTTCATGGATGTTCGATAGGCCCATAATGTTGAAAACAACATCGTGTGCCAACTCGTTTTGTGAATTCCTATAATCCGTCGAAGCATGGTGATAAGAACCTTGTTGATCGCTTCAACTTGGCCATTACCCTGTGGATAGTAGGGGGTTGATTTTTCATGTCGAAGACCCAACTTTTATGTAAGCTCAAACATCATGAAGTTTCGAAAGTGGCTACCGTGATCAGTGACGATAGACTATGGGATTCCAAATCGTGTGATGATGTGATTGAATATGAATAGGGCTGCAGTTTTTCTCGTATTGTCGAATGTAGGCATCGCCTCGACCCACTTCGTGAAATAATCCATGACTACAATAATGTATCCATGCCCCCCAACCGAGTGAGGGTTACAGGTCATGAAATCAATGCCCCATTTCACAAAAGGTCCAATGGAAAATATAGGGTGTAAAGGAGCAGGATGCGATCTTATTTTGTTGTTGTACGTTTGGCAAGCGTGGCATTTTTGGACGGCAATAATACAGTCTTTAAATAAAGAAGGCCAAAAATATCCAGCTCGTAAGATCTTCTGGGCAGTAGCATACCCAGACATGTGACCACCACATGCTCCTGAATGGCAGTCATTCAAATATTTCTCGGCTTCATCATAGGTGAGACATCGTCGAAAAACGGAGTCAACCCCACGACGATAGAGAATGTCACCGAGGATAATGCACTGACATGATTGATAGCATATACGACGACAGTCAACGCTAGACAAACCGGGTCGGAAAGTATGGGTCTGGAGATAAATAATGATATATCCATACCAAAGGTCATCGGAACGGATTAGAAAAAGGGATTCGTCTGGTAGGGAATCCTCTACTACATTTTCTGTATTAGTGTAAGGATGGTCACATATTAGTTCGGCAAAAACGAAGGATTTCTTGGACTTAGTGCGTTCGAATTCTAAGTCAAACTCTTGGATAATCACTATCCATTTGGAGTATTTTTCCCCCTAGCAATTGACGTGTAAGAATGTGTTGCATAGGGTTGCAATCGGAAATTACAGTGGTCTTGCGTAATAGAATATAGTGACAGAAACGTTGGACAGCTTGAACAATTGCCAAGGCCAGTTTTTCAACATGTAAGTAATTGGCTTCAGTAGTCGTGAAACTCTGAATCAAATAATAAATGACATATTCGTCGTGTAAATCGTCTTCTTGGACCAGAACCATGGCAATGGTAGAGTCGGAAGCAACGAGATAAAGGAAATAATATCGACTATAATCGAGGGGGAAAAGGAGTGGGGTACGGGTTAAAATCAATTTCAAAGTGTCGAAGGCTTTGTTGGCAGTGGTGTCCCATACAAACTCAGAGCCCTTCTTTAGTAGTCGAGTAAATCCAAGTGTTAACTTAGCGTAGTTTGGGATAAAACGATGTAGAAAGTTTGCCTTCCCTTGAAAACTTTGTAGCTGGCGAAGTGAGGAAGGAGGAGGGAGATTAAGGATCACCTTGACCTTCAAAGGATCTACCATGATCCCCTGACGTGACACAATAAAGCCCAGGAGTCGGCCAGACTCCACACAAAAGACACATTTATGTGGGTTTAAACGTATACGATAGAACTGACAACGAAGGAAAATGGCTCGGAGGTGGGATGGATGATCACTACGATGCATGGAATGCGCTGGTAGGTCATCTAAATATGGTTGTACAATATGCTTAATATCATGGAAAGCATAAGACATCGCACGTTGAAACGTCGCACCGACGTTCTTCAAACCGAAGGGTAGTTTCTGGTAGGCAAAGGTGCCCCATGGATAAATGAAAGAGGTTTTGTGTTGATCCACGGGTAAGATATTGATTTGATTATATCCGGAGAAACCGTCCATCAAAGAGAAGATTTCACTTCCAACGCAATCGTTGACGATTTGATCAACGAAGGGGGTAGGAAAGTTTTCCTTAGGACAAGATTTGTTGATATCCCTATAATCAACATAGACACGGATCATACCTTGTTTCTTGTTAACCAGAACTATATTGGATACCCAATCGATCAAAGCCACAGGATAAATAAAGCTAGCTTTAAGAATTTTTTCGACTTCAAGCTTGATAGCAGCTACTTTACGGGGGTGGACTGAGCGAAGTCTCTGCCGGACGGGTTTAGCGTCCGGGTAGGTCTTAATTTCGTGTACAAAAATATCAAGGTCAATACCTGGCATCTCTTCGTAGCTCCACGCGAAGATGTCACGAAATTCTTGACAAAGTGACTTATATGTGACAACCTCATCGGTGGAATATGAAGCTCCCATGTGGAAATTTTTGACAACTCCAGGTTTAATAGATATGTCGAGGGGGATGGTGGGTGAAATGTTACTTAAGTTCCCTTCATATAACACATCATGTGTGGATTCAAGAACCGAAGAAATAACGACAACGGTTGACGAAGTCGAGATCCATTGGTAACTCTCGATGGTGTGTTGTTCGAGAAAGAGAATGGAACGATAATGCCCATCATCCCAAGGAGTATCTTCCATCAACATAACTGACATAATCATCTCATCCGTGGGAAAAATAACGTGGAATGGGTCAGGAGACGAATCACCGAGAGAGGGGGTAGAAGGGTCAGCCGATTGAATGGCTTGGTAAGCAGATTCAACCGGACTTAAAGGCATCTGGTCACCATAGTGAAGATGATCACCGAGTTTGGGTACTATCCACGGGTCAGAAGACACAGGAGTTTCACGGACAGAGGTGGAAATCATGTTAATCGAGGAAACCAAAGGAGGTGGAATGTTGGGTGGTGGGATTAGAAACATACCGATCAGAGTTGAATCTTTTAGTAGACCCACATCGACATTCTCGTACCCAGGGGGTGTCTTTGTAATGAAAGGTACGTTGTTGGTACTTGTATCAGAGTTAAAGAAGGCCAGTTGGTCTACTGTAACTACTTTTCCCTGATGTGGAAAATGCATGATACAGAAAAGAGTAGATACGACTGCACGCATGGAATCGATCCAGCTACGGCCAAGTAAAAGGTTGTAATTGAGAGGTGCGTCAAAGACCTCAACTTCAACGTTGACCGTTTTGCCTTCTAACATAATAGACAATGAAGGGAGTACACTGTAAGGTTTAAAGCTAGAGCCATTAAGGGCTTTGAGCATGTTGTGTGATTCAGCTAAGGAAGGAGAGCCAATGGCTTTCCAGTAGGAAATAGACATGAAACATGTCGAGTTACCCTCGTCAATAATTATTCTACAAATGTTCTTGTTGGCGATAACAACTTGTATTTGAAATGCAAGCTGAGGGGGTAACCTCGAAATGTGATCTTCCAAGTCAAAGATTATTAAATTCGTATCCGTAGGGTCGATTCCACCGATAGCTTTTAACAGCGCCTTTCGTTGTGTAGGACAACTCTAAAGGACTTCGAGGGCTGACATCGTGAACGGTGCTTGCACCAGATCCTCTACAATACTATAGTTCTGGGAAGCACGCGCATGAGGATTGAAAGCAGACTTTCGAACCACACCCTTGGGAGGAGGGCGAAGGACTGTATCGAGGTTCGATCGTTCAAGATGAAGAGGATCGTTGGAAGGTGGAGCTGAGGGAGATTGTTGAACCAATGAAGGTGGTATATCGTCAACTTTCTCCTTGGAGGAAGAGTAATCTTTGGCACGAGTGGTAAGTGTGATGTCATTCTTCTTTGAATCACCAGTGCACATAAGTACGTAGGAGGTAGTCGAGGAAGAAGGTTGATCATGGATGACCAATCGAGCCTGTTGTTGAGAAGGGAAGGGTTGAGACAAGACGATAGAGGTTTTGGGGTCCCTTGAAGGAACTTAGTGACCTCGACATGTCTCGGACAGTCCTTCGTGTAGTGATCATCACCACAGATAAGGCAAGGATAGCGAGGTTTGCGTTTGTCGTTATCATCAACAGGTTGTGACTTGGTCTTTTTGGATTGTAGGTTGTTATTTTTATCCTCCTTATTCCTACCCTTCCCTTTTTTAGATTTATTCTTACTGGTAGGAGTCAATTGAACAACGTTCACTTCTAAAGTTTTACCGGTGGAAGGAGTGGGTGTCGGAGCAGTTTGAACATTAGAAGCATGGGATTTGGGAGTGGTGTGAGAGGCCTGCACGAATTGAGTTTGAGCATGGAAAGTACCTATCACACCATCAACAACATGAGAAGCTGTTGGGGTTATTGAGGTGGTCGTGGTAGAAGGATGAGGTGCGTCAGAGAGCAGATCGTAAAGAGTACCCATTTGTGAATAAACGAGATCGAGGTACTGGGCACGACTGATCGCTTGTTATTCTGTGACAACTCCACCCATGGAAATGTCTTTAGATATGTCATTCATGAAGGATTTCGTGAACCATTCTTCCAATAACTGATCGGGAAGATCGAGTTTGATTAAACGTCGTCTTCGTCTCCACTCATGAATGTGATCAGAGATATGAGTGGCTTTATTTTTCTTGAAAGAACTCAAAATCTCGGTTCCTGTTTCATAATGCATTGGAAACTGGTAGTGAGTGAGGAAATCCATGGCTAGGGTATTAAAGTTGGCAAAGAAGCCTCATGGTAATTCTATATACCACTTCGCGGCTGAACCCATGAGAGTTCGTTGAAAAAGACGTAATCGAATGGAGTCATCCATCAAAGAGTTGGATGAACACCAAAGGTGGAAAGTCATTACATGATTGTTTGGATCCTCTCCTGGTTTACCATCGAACTTAGGGATGTCTGATGGTAATTTGGTCGGTATGACAGGCCAATGAGGAGAGTGATGGATAGGGTCATTCAAAATTCTAGACAAATCGGGAAGGTCCAAAGTGGCCAAAAAGGGAAATTGTCTATTCACTTGAGGATACCGGTGACTTTGGGGAGGAAGCCTCATCGGTATACCAGTAGGACCATAAGCATTCTGCGCATAGGGCATAGGTCCTGACATATTCGGCTGGTGATGGGGAGGCATGTAGCCCATTGGGTTGGATTGGTTAGGGATGTTCCCTTGGAAAGGGGTACTGGAATGAATGTTCAGGCCCCAAGTGGGATTCAAAGAACCTGGATATGGTTGACCATATTTAGGGGATACCTAAACACTAGCTTGAGAAGGTTTCCCCCCAGAGGGTTGTGGGTTTCCTTGAAGGTTCCAAGGTGAGCTAATAAGTTCAACGTGTTCGGTCCAAATTGTGAATTATAAGTTCCAACTTGAGAATTTCCTCCATATGGAGGAGGCACCCCAATTTGAGTGTGACCCCCAGATTGAGGTTGCCCCCAGGCATAAGATTGCCCTCTAGCAGGAATCTGGTAACCGGAAGTGAGTAGATGATGAGTGCTTCCAATTGGATTGGATCCACTAGGGCCAGATCCGACATGAAGAGGTGGATAAGACCCTCCAGAGAGGACCTGGGAAGGTGTGGGAACATAACTAGCAGAGGTATTATGCCCAAGTGGCACTCCAGATGGAATTTGGGTATGGATGGCAGTAGAAGGGTTCAAAGCATGATACCCAAGGGGGATGGAAGGGGTAGGTCTAGAGGAATGTGGTGTACCAATGGGAGCATGGTTAACCACTGTATTCCTGGTGGGAATAGTTGTAGCACGAGGGACCATCATAGAGTGGGCCATTTGAAAAGGGATGGTTGAACTAGGACTAACTGACTGTGCATCTAAACCAGCGAAGAGATAGGCAATTGTTCTGGTAAAATGACCTAGGGATACTGCGAGGACGGTAGACGTCTCCGGTAGCTCAGGGATGGCGGGTATATCTGCTCATGCCCCTGAGCCATAAAGGTCTCGCATCGTATGAGGTGGGCTTATAACTATGTCAATAGTCCAGAAGGGATCGTCGGCTCCAAAAGGTCCGGTTAGAGTTCTAGAAGAAACACCAACAAGTTCCCTGGCTGAATTCATCTGGAGAAAACATCTTTCGTATCCAGGAGGGATGCAGAAAGATTCCATAGAATCGGAAATAATGCGGAAACTTTCCAAAGAGGCTGAACCTTCCTCTTGTATTATGTTGGTATCCTGGACTTCACTCTGTTGAGGAGATACCTCCGATGTGTGAGGGGGTATAGGGGTAGAATATTCCATGTTTTCTGGTGGAAGTCCATGTACCCTATGCGAACGACGGGGAGGGTTTATGTTGGCGGAACCAAAAATTCTGCGGAAAAAATCTATGGCCAACTATGAAAACAAACAACACTCACTAATAAAATCTAGAGTTCAAACTAGGAAAACAAACCTTCTCGTTTCAAAGTCATTAGTTGGTGATGAAATACAACGTCGTGAGACCAAGATAAGAAGGGGCTGGTCTAGGGTAGAAAAGTTACGTTGACGACCTGCTTAACGGACTTACACCCTGGTGCAAGATCCCACACATAATCGTGGGTATACCCTCCAAGGAGCCTGAGTGAGTCTGGCCAACGTCGATTCTAGGTACCATGAAGACTTGCCCCTCCACAGTAACCTTATGTAAGATCCTAAGAAGATAGGCTACTAAAGTTACCACAAACAACAATGATGCCTGGGGAAACAATCAACAGTTCGATCCACATGCAAGGGCAGGGTATCGAGCCCGAAATCAACTTGAGAGGCTTCCATTCATCATTGTGGGTATACCTTCAAGTGACCCCCATAATAAGTGCAATCTCTACACTGAGACCAACAAAGCAGGGTGAGTAACTCTGCCAATCTCAATGCGACCTTAGGTTTGACCCTTATGTGAGAAGGGCTTCCAAGGAAAAAATGTTGCAAATGGATTTAAACACTCCCTATCACAAGATACTATTGTGTGTTTTGTGCTTTGAAGAGTGTGTCTCACTACCTATTCCAAAGCTCTAGCTTAGCTAATGTTGGTGTAAAAGAGCCCTAGAAAATAAAAGTTACTACTTGAGTTTTAAATTTCGTAATGTTTTTTTAGAGGTTGTTGTTACTCAAAAGGTAGACGGAAATGAAACCAATGTTGTGTAAGACTTCGACCCAATAATGTGCAAATAGAAATGAATGATGCAAACTTTCATTTGATGAATTCTATCTACAGTAGGGAGAAGGTATTTTTCTGGAACAATGTGAACTACGACGTACAATTCCTTTTCTTTGAATGTAATACCAAACAATCATCAACATTGTAATTTCACTCGTTCTCTTTTTCAATTTTTTGAATGTCAATATTTTTTGTATAAATGATTACCTAAAAGACTGAAAAACTTTAATTTTTTTCCTTTCAAAAACCAAAACAAGGATGGAACTAAGAAAGGATAAGAAATCAATGAAAATAAAACACTCAACAAGCACCCAAATCGATCTTTCAATGGAGATAAAAATAAAAAATGACAAGAAAATGTTTCCTCAAATGTGAATAAAAAATGGTTTTTTTATCATTAAGCAATCCAGAATGTGTAACCAACCTACAACTTCAAATCCAATGGAAGACCTTTAATCGAGAAAGCACTCAGACACAAGTCCATAGATTATACCCTTGTCGATAAAAATCAAAAACAAAAATTTCTAGAAATTGTTGGTTCTGTAGATATAACTGGTTACTTCTGTATAAGCCGAATAGCCCAGGGGTTTTTCAACACTCTGAATTCATTTCTACATTCAAAAATGCAATTTAAACAACACAAAATTATGATTTCGTGCAGATTGCCGAATTCTAGCAAAAAAGAAACAAAACTTAGAGAAATTAGAGAAATGGGGAGCATGCATTACACAAATGATTCACACTACACACTACTGATAATAGTTTTGCATTGCATAAATTAAACTGAGATACAACACACTTAAATAAGTGTTGTCAGATCCAACTTATTCTATTCTTGGAGAGAGAGGTTGAGAGATTGAATCTCTCCCTCCAAGAGTGGAATAAGTTGGATCTCACAACACTTATTTAAGTGTGATGTATCTCTGTGTAATTTATGCAATACAATATTATTTCTGTGTGTATTTTGTGTCTCTCTGCTCTCATGAATTCTAAATTGGTATCAGAGTGGGTATGGAATCCAGGAAAATGAGAAAGAAGTGAATATTAATTTTCGTAGATTAGATGTGTTGAATTTATGTTTATAAGTTTTATGTGTGTGTTTGTTAATTTATCTTGTGTGCAAGTAAATCTATTGAGATATCGTGCTGTTGGAGAAGGAGCCACCATAATTTCGAAATTTCCATTGCTGCACGAAAAAATGAAGGATTGAATTTGATTGGCTTCACCGCGGAGAATACAAGAGCCACTACCTATCAGTTTTACGGCTTCACGTCTTCTGGAATTTGCATGTTGGAAAGAGCCTAGCTCTCTAGCCATATAATTAAAGGTGCGACATTTGCTTCCAACAGAGGAACAAGAATTACAATTAAAACCATCGTTGAACTGCAAAGAATTAATGTTATTGAATCGGTCTTCAATGAAATGTCCTCAAACAACCAGTATAGGTTCTCTTTTGTTGCGTCTTGCGTTCTTTATACACAATTGTTCCAAGTCGATGTCGAGATCCGAAGAGAAATCCAGCCAAATCAAATTGTGATTTGCATTTCCTTGATTTGTAATTTTCATATCTGATCTCTTCAACTGAATGTGTGTTGCTAGTGTGAGTTAATAGTTTAGTGAGTTTGAGAGATTGTGAATTCAATGAATGTGCATTGAATATTGTACGAGATCTTGGAATTTGAATCATATTGAGTCTAGTCAACTCAATGTTGTTATTGGGTAAATCGGTAGATGCAGACATGAACTAATCCC